>VDFB02185713.1:52326-97971 GCA_007258455.2 Sequoia sempervirens
GAATAGAAGGAGAGATGGAGGGAGAGATGAAGTGAATGAGAGAAAGGGGGGAGAAGGAGAGATAGCTCAATAGATAGAGGGGGAAGAGGAAGGAGTGACATAGATAGTGGGAGATATAGAGATATAGAGAGCGATAGGGAGAGAGATATCAATCACCCTCCCTATATATCTATCTATCCATCATTATCTCTTTATCTCTCTACCCCTCTCTATCTCTTTGCATGCCTTTTCTATTTGTATGTTTTCATTATCTCCCTCTCTCTCTATATTTTCTTCCCTATATTTATCTTTGTCTCATAGGAGGTGTGCAATGGAATTTGAGGTCTTAAGGAGGTGTCCATATCTTTAATCAAATGGCATGCTACAGCAGGCATAACTCCCAAGGACACATGCCATCCTTGGATGTTGACATGAAACAACCAATAAAAATTTAGCTTCTCTCTCATATTAATATATATTACTATTATATTAAATATATATTATATTAAATATATTTTTGTATTATATAAAAATATACTTATTATTAATTATTAATTATAACTAATTTTTTTATACATATTTAATAATTTTGTTAAAGAATATAATATATAATTATAATAAGTTGAATAATTATATTGTTTATTAATGTAAATATAGCTAATATATACTTAACTATATTGTAGAATATTAAAACCTAGCTAAATGGTGCCAAAATTTTCAACTTAATTAACATACTGTAAAACCTAACAAAACTAGGTTGTAGCTCATCAAATTGGAGAAGTGAAAGGTCAATACCAGCGCCGAGGAAGAGTTTGGAGTAGTGAAAACAAGGTCAATGCCAGTGCCAAGGAAGAGTTTGGATTAGTGAAAATAAGGTCAATGCTAGCATCGAGGAAGAGTTTGGAGTTAAAACAAGGTCATTACCAATGCCGACGAAGAGTTTGGAGGAGTGAAAACAATGTCAATATCAATGTCGAGGAAGAGTTTGGAGGAGTGAAAACAAGGTCAATACCAACGTCGAGGAAGAGTTTGGAGTTAAAACAAGGTCAATACCAGTGCCAACGAAGAGTTTAGAGGAGTGAAAACAAGGTCAATATCAGCACCGAGGAAGAGTTTGGAGGAGTGAAAACAAGGACAATACTAGGGCTGAGGACGAGGTTGAGGGCACTTAGGGAAAATTGACGACCAAGAGGAAATGAGTACTGTAAGTTTGGCACCCACATTCTCTTTAACCTTCAATTTTCATCCCTAGTTTCCAAAGATCTTCTCGTACATTGGCACCCCCATTCTCGTAAAATGGTATAAGATAAGACAGAAAGAGTAAAATAGCTTAGTCTTTCACATTTTTATTGACCAGCCTCAGGTCTTGGAAAAACTCCCATAATCTACCCATATCTTGGTTGACGTCTAGGATTTCATCACACATAGCCTTCATCACATAAGTCTGAAGCAATTGTAGACTTAGCCCAAGTATATCCTAGGCTAAGGTAGATCTAATCAATGGAAATAGAGGCATACAATTCTTCTTTAATACCTCCACCACAAACATATGCAAGGTGTTGGTTGTTTTTATGGTAAGCAGGTTGATCTTCTAATCTACCTATGGAATTGCCAATTCCAATAAAGGGTAGCTCGAAGGACCTGGACCAACTAATGACGATTTGAAAGACCTCCTACACTTTGGAAACTTTGCAGACACATGATCCTTATCACGTTTACAACACACCATCATCATACGAAACATCATTACCAACAATAGATAATCTCATTTAATAGCTCAACATAATAGGATAATACCGAATAAGGTGGTTGTTTTATCAATAATATCAACTATTTGGAGCATGAGATAACTACAATATTTCCGCGATATAATCTGAGTCATTGATTTGTAATTTTTAGCAAGATCTAGGTAAAGATGAACAAATATTGAATCATACAACTTAGATCAGTGTCATATATCCATTGTGGGAGTCAAATTTATAAGTATTCAAGGGTTTATGACATATTTAACACATAACATATATCATCCCTGATAACATTGCTTTACAATCTCATCAATATGTATTCTAACCCAATACTACTTATCAAATCCTTATACAGAACATATCCACCTACAATCCCATTCAAGCATTTTAATTAATTCCTTGAATTAAAGCTAAAACAAGAATCATACATACCACAATAGTGAGATGAACAAAACAACCCTTGATCATTTTATTCAAAATTCAGATATAGTTCAAATTAATCATATCAATTCAAATGCCAGTACTATCATAAATCATCAAATCCCCATGAATTCAAAACCTACTACAGAATTACTCAAAACCTAAATTGCATTTTCCCTAAAACCATCAAACTTTACAATTTTCTCTGTAGCTTCATCTAGACTCAACCAAAAATATCTAACTTGCTAACCCGTACTTCTGGCCTTGAAATCCTTCTTATAGAAAAAGGAGCAAACAAGCATCGGGCCAGAAATCACACGTGTCACTAGCCAATTGGACCGCCTTGTGATATTCCAAAAATTTGTTACAACAACAATCTCCCCAGAGAATCTTCTTGTTCATCATGCCAATTGAGAATGGTTGATGCAACAATGAAAACTTCAAGAATTTCACACCTAGACTGTCACCAAAAAAAAAACTAGAATCTGTTGTAACTGCAACAGCTCATTTGTCAACCGTTAGCGGCCTACTCCTTTTCACTCTTCCTTAGTTAAATATACATTTACCCATTTCCGATACTCTTCATCAATTGGCCAATCAAAATTGATCACCTCATTCACCTTGAAACTATAAGGCTTGTACTTAACTACCACCTAATTCACTTCTCTTTCAAAAGAATCCAAGAATGAGTTGGTGCTAATGATTTTGTCCATACAGCTCACCAACAAATCATAATCTGAGTTACCCTATTTTTGAGGGTTTTGTAGTCCAAACATGATATAAAGGGGCTCTTACACTTTTTGTGATTACTGTAGCTTGTGTAAGAGGTCCCATGGATACGGTTGTAATTGTGGGATGCATGAATAGGACGTAGGATGCATAAATAAAAAAGAGAGGTATAGTTGTTGTCCTCAATAGTTTTGTGAAGAAAGCATGTGAAAATAAGAGGTTCGAAACTGGTTTCAGCCAAAAATATGTATGGGAGATTTGATTTTATAAATTTTTTATCCATGTCTCTTGAGACCCTAATGGGTTTCACGAACGAATATAAATGATATACATACACACACACATACACATATATGTATGTATGCATGCATGTATCAACCCATGTATGTATTTTTAAATGTAAATGTAAAATGCAATTATTGGACTCTCCTAGAACAATAAATGCAACATATCATGTTAAAAAGAAATCTATATATATGTATATAAATGTGTATTTCCTAAATATGAGATGTAAATGCAAAGAGCATATGAGTTTTTGTAGTGTTATAGATACAACATATCTTAAATTAATGTAATTGAAATTTTAAATTCTTCAACACATATAATATAGAAATGATCAAACTATTAAACTACATGAGAAATAAATGAAAACAATAAATGCATATGTATGTGTCTTTGTAAATGTAAGTGTAAAATAAATAAGAATACTTGAAAATTATAAAAAGAATGCAAAGGGAAATGTCTCACTGCCTTCTTGGTAGTGATAACCTCCTCCACACACAACCCTTAAAAATTATGAATAGAGGAATATAATCTTTGAAGAACTCAAAGAGTTGATTCTCTCCTACGATGCAATTAGTCATTTTATCCTTACAAAAAATTTATAGTGATTACTAGAGGCACATAGACCAATTCTTCATAATAGAAGAATTTGATCATACTTTTCGAATGATGGCATTATGAGAAAACCTTAGGTTAAATGAATAATTCCTAGCTAAGTTCTTTAAATCATGTCCAATTGTATAAGAGAAGACCACTGCTATGTGTACCTGGATACCATGGAGAAAGGATCTTTGGGCTCTTTCATCAATCATCCTACCTTAAAAAATACCAAAAGTCTCCTAGCAAATAGACATAGGAAGATTTAAGATGACTTAAAAAAAAATTATTGCCAAAGCATAAACTTATGATGAGTTAACCAGGCCTAGTACACACTCCCTCCCTGTTAACTACTTAGACATATGGAAATTAAATGTAAATTTGCTACTATTTTTAGTCATGTAGGTTTCCAATAAACCACTTGGTGATGTTTCCCTTCAAGTTTATTTACTTCAATGAAGAGAAAAAGTCCTTTGATTACAATTAGAGAATACATTTGAGGCCTCGGTTGTGTAACTGGTGGACCATAGTCACATTTAACACTTGTTACAAAGTTTTGGAGTTAAAACATTAAGTTGATTTGATTTGTGATCTACACATTTGGACGGTAGTAACAATAACTTGCAATATATCAAGACTTGATTACCTTATAACCTATGAAATTCTAGCGATGAAATGATAGATTAATCATAATGTCACCTTAGGATCACATCACCATGAAATAAATTCATCCAAAATCCTTATGAGTGCAGGTACCACCAAATAGGTATTTGTTAGATCTATCTTCCTCGAGCGAGGGAAATTCAGGAAGAGAAGAGGAAAGAAAGACATGTAGTATGTCTAAAAGAGGGAGATCAACTAGAGGTCAAAAGATTAGAAGAAAATTTTGTAAATGCATGGAATTTTTTCTTGCTGAAGGGGGGTCATGTTCTTATGATGATGGGAGCATAGGCAATGTCGAGGTGCCCTTGAGGTACAAACATCTACGAAAAAAATGGGTACCCAAGGAACTTCCTACAATAAACACTAATTTTTGTGTAAACGAGAGGATATATCGCATAGCACCATCGTCATTACATGGTTTGGGCCTATTTTACATGGATGGCATAAAGGTCTATTATGAAAAAGTTACTGAATTGATGGAGTATGTCGGACCTTGTTACAGTTACAAAGATTGGATACAACTGGTTCGATATACACGAAATATGCATAGGTATGCACTATTAGCAAATTATATACAGCTAAAAGATAAGGATCAAAATAAAGGAGTGGCTATGTACATTGATGGAAGGCAAAAAGCATCAGGCAATATTGTTGGGTTTATAAACAGTACATGACCTAGGTCAACAAATAAGCAACCCAATTGCATATTCGAGGCGCATGAGGGAAACCGTGTATTCGTATGTGCGATAAAATCAATAACTGTAGGGGAAGAGTTGCTAATCAATTACAATTTGAATCGCTTAGTTACAAACACAGTTACTATGGGGGTGGTACATACTATGTACCATTTTACCCAACCTTCAATTAATGACTCCAATATATCATTTTATTCTTATGTTTTTTTTATAAGTCTATTGGTTTCATTTCAGTAATTGTTTTTTATATTTAATTTTTGTCACAGCGGGACATTGATCGTACGGAGAAGGCTCCAGCCCAAAGCACAAATCACGATTTAACTTCAAGCACTTCTACCTGATAGGTTTACCTCATTGTAATTGTACAAATTAGATATGAGCAAAATGTTTTATTATTATCTTGTTTTGATAAGTTTATTGGGTTAATTTTGATAATGTTTTTAATATTCTTGTTGTAATCGACTGATCAGGGAAAGTCACTAGCAGTAGACGAGAGCATCCATAGGGAGGTGCAGTCAATATTATGTGATGATGACATCGCTTATTCAACAAACCCTCTCGATATGATAAGGAAGACCCAAAAAAAATGCAATGAAGAAATCCTTAAGTTATTATTCATAGTGCCTCAAACAGATGAGATAAGAGAGAGGGTTAAAATATTGACTGAGAGATCAAAAAACTTGCAAGTAAGTTGTCATGAGGTCTTTAATTATAACATAAGTTCATTCATGATTTTATATTTTGTACTCTTTTATGTCATGAACTAAAATATGTGTTGTTTTTACAAGATATTTTATGTCCTCATGATGCTTCTGGCCATGATCAGGGTACTACAAGTGTTTCCTGAGGAGTAGGGGTTGGTACAAGCGTCCATCATGATCTTTCTGCACATACATCACATCATCTGACCCCATCATTCATGCCTATATTGTCATATGAAATGTCGGCAACACATACCATGCAGGCATCTGTTAGTGCACCCTCTGGCAGCGAACACATGCCAGAACATGCATTAGGACATGAACCTGGGGATGCAGAGGCCACTAGTACTGGTGATATTTTAGCAGCATTTCCTGGATATTCCTGTATTACTAGTACAAGAACATTACCAGTCACATTTTGGTGACCAATGGTACTTTGTTCCCATAGAGATAGAGAGGTCCTGGGTACTTTAAAATGTTTTTTTATTATTGTATATATATGTCTAATTGAAATTTACTTGTGATCCCTCTTTTAGACTATTGATCCCATGATCATTTTGTAGGAAATGATGTTTTTAATAAACATCTAAGTGATATTACATTGGAGCTCTTCAAGCCCACCATACGTACAAGGTGGAATGCCCAAAATCAATATTTAAAAGATGATCTCATTAACCATTTAGTTGTGCTCTTCAGTGATAAAACATTCAACTAAACTGAGGTCCTTAAGAAAGTTGGTACCTATCTAAAGTATGTGAGGGACCAATATAGGTCACATTTAGAGAAGAACAAAAAGTGTGAGTGTCCCCCCATGATTCTGGAGAGGGAGTGGAAGGACCTAGTGTTGGATGGAAAGGAGAAGGCTAAAAAGAAAAAAGGAAAGACGCCACCAGGCCAAGGAAGGTATGTGATACTATCAACAATGTAATTATATACTAATTACTCTTTATTTCTACATAATCTAACATATTTCAAACTTTTCATAGGCTACCCAACACATCGAAGGCAACAAAAGCAAGACTAGAAAAATGCGAGCAACACAAACTTGGCTCTGGTAGTTATATGAAATTAGCCACACGAATTGTAAGTATCAATAAATGAAATATTATATCCAAATAATAAATTGAAAACAATTTTGGTTTTATCACACCATAGAAGCAAAATTCAAGATCTTATGCAAAAATGTAGGGCTCTGAATTCAACAAAGTTCCCATAGAAGATGACCTGAAGATTGCCTTCCAGCAAGGCTATGGAGTCGTGGTTGAATGCCTAAGAATCTTGACTTGGCAAACACAATCTTCCACTTCATCCAACCCGCAGGTAAATAAACTCAATAATTTTATTTAAAATTGAATACTTGTGCAATCTATTCAATATTAATTTCCACCATAAAGTAATTACATGCCTATTTGTTTTAAACATTCAAGCAATGATAATACTGCACATGGCATTGGAATGCAGCCTGGTGAGGGTGGAGCACAACCTACAGATGAAGGTCATGGTGTGCATCCCGGTACTTTAGAGCATGTAGAGTGTGATCAACATGTTGATCATGATCAGGCTAGAGAAGATAAGGAACATGATGTGGCCCCATCAGGTAAAGAGGACCACTCTAAAGTTCTTTTAAATATATTTAATTGCAATTAGTGTATTAATTAATGTAACCTTTCATGTTTCAACTTTAGAGTATGTAGAGTGTGATCAACGTGTTGAGCATGATAAGGCTAGAGAAGATTAGGAACATGATGTGACCCCATTAGGTAAAGATGACCACTCTCATGTTCTCTTGAACATATTTAATTTCAATTGGTGTATTAATTAATGTAACTTTTCATGTTTCAACTATAGATTAGAATTTAGAGGGTGTTCAGCATGTTGAGAATGAGTCTATAACAGAAGTTCAAGAACATGATGTGGACCCATCAGGTAAAGAGAATCACTTTAATGTTCTTTTAAGTAATGAAATACTTGTAACAATAATAATAAAACATATCAGTTTAACATTTCTTTGTTACAGACCCCCCCTTGTAGTGGCATCCACTTCATGAGCAGACAACTAGGCGTACATTAAGATCACGAGCAGATGGAAAAACAACTAAAGGGGGGAGAGATGATTTAGAAAATGATACTCCACTTCATATTTTTTTAGCTTTAAAAAAGAAACCAAAAAAAAAGTGATTGTAATCATATCATGACAACCATATTTTTGATAATATGTAAAAACTGAAAGAATGAATATTATATGTTAATGAATGAATTTGAATATGTTAATTAATAAATGTTATATGTTAATTAATGAATGTTATATGTTATTAATGGATGAATGAATGAATGTTATATGTTATTAATGTATGAATGAATGATTAATGTTATATGATTGGGTATGGGGAATTTAGAGTGATGTGAGGGGGGGAGAGGGGCCAAATGAGCTTCCACCATCACGTGGTTGGCCCTATTAAGTAGAGAATATTAAACTATTCTCAAAACAAAGAGAAGCTCAATAAGGTAATGCACTTTTCAATATAAGAAATGCATCATTTGAAGCATCAAACCAATATGCAAAGATGAAATAAAGTGCTAACTTTTCACTATGGTGGCAGAAAAATGATTCTTTATACCCTGAATCCATGCTCTGCATCATAATTTGAAGTTGTTTCCATTCCAATGTTCTGAGTTTAGTTTGTTTGTATGGCTTTGTATGAATACCACATTGTGTTGTGTGTGGATTTGGTTTCAAAGCTCTGTTTCTTCTATTTTTAGTGGTGACATAACTCTAAAATTTGACTTTGTGCATAACAGGTTAGTGGAAAAATTGACGACTCGGGGTTTAGAGGCTCAATTGAGATAGACACACGAATATTTGGATCTTGTTTTTGATGGGAGGTTTCCACTTAACCATGAAATTTTGTACCATCTGCAGGTATGCAAAATTTTCTCTACTTACATTCATTCTTGATCATAAATGTTGTAAATGATATTAATGCTTCAAACTTAAGATTCATTTCATTGTTATAATGATAAAAATGCTATACTTTGCTATACATTCAAGCATTCTCTTGCCCCCTACCCTTTTCTCTCTGCCCCCTCCTTTTAAGAATTTTCTTTGTCATAAAAGATTCACATTTCTATCTCATTTACACAAGTTTATCTGAAGCACTAGGAGTGAATAAAGATATGTAAAAGATGATGGATTATGTCTAAACAACAACTTTCCATCTTATAGCTAATTAAATCCTTAATATTTGAATAGTTTAGAGCTCGAATAATGCTTGTATATGCATGTGTAGCAATAAGGGAACCCTATGTGAAGATTGAAATTTAAAACATCACTTTGGTATTTTTCCTTAGGCAGTGAAATGAAATTTTGAGTAATACAAACCTACACACACATTGATATTTTTCGGCATTGCATTGAGGAAATTTTTTTCTCTTATACCTACCCTCAGCTAGACATGGAACCTATATAATATTGGTTTCTGGGTTTATTCTGTAAGTAGTTAATTTCACAGAGGAAGACTAAAATCTTCTTAATGTCCTATGTCAGGTGTGAAAGCATATGAATCACTTGCTGAAGGCACCATTTTGTATTCATCCTAAAATTGGTTTGTTCTTTTTTTTATGTTTATTGCATGTGTTTTTTTAGGATCTAGAGATGTAGCTCAGCTCTTTCATTTGCACTTTTCATCTATTTTGATGATTACAGTAGATTGTCCTCATAATTTTTCATGTAGATCTATTTGTAACCTTATTTTCTACCAATCAATTTGCAAACTAGTCACATATTAAGGACCATTTCACTAACTTGTACTCATCCATTATTTCATATGTTGCAGTTTGTGTATGTGTGCCAATAAATCTTGATGATTGTGAGAACTTTAATCCTACAAGTGTACCCAATATTTCTCAAGTAAAGTCTTACCTTATTTTATAGTACTTTAAATGGTTAATTGAAGGTGCTTCTTTAGATCTGAGATAGTTGACCCCTGGATTAAAATATGGTATTACATGGGTATGTGCAGGATCATCGTGCAAAAAACAGGCCCTTAAGTGGCAAAAAATTCATAAAAATTAGTGTTAGGCAAGTTGACGTAAATATTTGAATAAGTTATCTATATTATTTCAAAAATATGTAAGAATAGAATTTGTAGAAAATTGAATGTAGTTTCTAAAATACTAGGTTTATTTAAAAATAAATAAAATCTATTTGGTGAAAATTTGAAATTTCAATCATTAGTACTTAAATTTCAGGGAAAAAGTAAGAAGTAGGTGTCTGTCTAACCACCCTAACCATAAATAAAATGATAATATTTTTGTAATATTTTTATATATAAGTAGAGGACTCATGTCCGATGTGTGATGCATATTTTTTGTAATTTTTTTCCAAGTAAATAATTAATTATGAATTTTTTATTACAACTTTAGAAAATAATATAAAACTCATCTGTCTGACCACCTTAACTTGGTCAAAACTTCATGAAATTTAATTTTTCTTTTTCAATCCTATAGTATGTGAAGCATAGAATGTGACGATGTTTTGGATTCAAAATATGATAAGTTTGAAAGTTATAGATGTTTTTCAATCAGCCTATCGATCAGGACTTTAGTCGTAATTCTAATAGAAAATGAATAATAATTATTTATTAAATTCAAATTAAATCATAATTTATATTTTTGGAAATCTGAGAATCTCCTCTAAAAATCCTTTTCGTTTCATTAATTTTGGGTGAAAAAAAGTCGTTAGCCACATACCCCCATAATCTTGCCACTTTTTGGCGCACCATGATCCTGCACATACCCACATGGGCAGTATAATCATAAAACTGAGGTCCATTGAACACAAATTATGAACATAATTTACTGGACTATGAATAGTGTTACAATTATAATTATTTCTCCTTTACCTACCTCTGCATTAATGAAAAAGATAGCAGATATTGGAAGTTCATTACATGTCTCATGTATGTGTTAGTATTTTAATTTTGTTTAAGTTGTTCAAAAGCTTGATTAGGTCAAGAATATGTTCTACAAGCTCTATTCTCGACACTGCTCAACATTTCCCCTACACATTTTCTCTTCAATCCAAATGTTTCTTAACTCCTTCCCTTGTTAGCCCTTCGTTGTTCTCAAGTGTAATACTTTTTCTATGCATTTTGCAGTCTGTATGTATGATTTGTCATCTCTTATGAAGAATGGATAACCTTTCATGGAATTTTTTTTGTAATTAGACAATTTCCATTGTGAGAATAATCATTTAATTTGTATGGAAGTAAGTCTTTTTCACATTATTTGACTTGGTATTGTAAACTTGTCTTTGCAGGATTCTCTCAGGGGGAACAACAGAACTGTGATGATAGGTAGAGTTGTACAACACTATAAATCATTTGGAATTATCAATATATTACTTATAGAATACTCTATGCAATTAAAATGGAATGTGCAATGACAATTGGTCTCGAATTCAAATCTGAATATAAGTACATTATACACAAGAAGATGGTATCTATTCTATGATTTAAAGAACCCCAAAATAAGAAAATTAATAAGTTCCATTTGTTTACTTGCTCTTAGACACTTGTTTAATTGGCGAGACCCTCAGAATGTCTTGCTGATAACTAGTAGTGTTCAAAACTCCTGAAGAGGTCAAATCAGTGTAACGTTGGATCTGTCTTGCTGACAAAAGTCATCAACAAGACATGGACTATTGGAGTGAGTTTTCTATCATTTGTCAATTATTGATCTCTCACCGATGGGTTGGATTCGGTGGTCATCGCCAAGAGTCTCCGTGATGGTACATTTCAATGAATATTTTTTAAAAAAATTGCATTGTTTCATTGCAATTTCGATAAAACCCACTGACAAATCACTGAAAAGGTCCAATGAAGTTTCTATAGATGAAACAAATGCTTTGTCGTAACTCCTTTCCCATTTTGTCACAATTTCAACAAAGGCCACGATGAATCATAGAAAAGGTATGATGAAGTTGCTTAGCTGCAATGAAGGCTTCGTCATAACTCCTTGCCCATTTTGTCACAATTTCGATGAAGGCCACCAACGAATCATAGAAAAGTACCGACGAAGTTTCTTAGCTATGGCGAAGGCTTCATCATAACTCCTTTCCCATTTCGTCACAATTTCAACGAAGGCCACTAACGAATCACAGAAAAGGTCCGAAGAAGTTGCTTAGCTACGACAAAGACTTCGTCATAACTCCTTGCCCATTTCGTTGAAATGGCGATGAACTTTTGGTGTTGTTTTGATGCTTCAGAAGAGCCATTGCAATTACATTTTGGTTGTAATTCATCGGTGGATGCACGAAGTTTTCATCAATATTCTGACAAACATCTAAGTCATTTTATGATGTCGACGACCGACAAATCTATGTTGTCATTTCGACGTTTAATTTTTTGTCGAAAGTTTGATCAAAAAATAAGGACAAAATTTTTTTCATCAATTTGTCGATTGTCTGACAATTTTTTTTTGAAAGACCGACGAACATTCATCAAAAAATGGAGTCAAATTCAGTAGTGACGTTTGAATCCTAAGCAATAAGGAACTCAAAACTCAAGCAGGTGGACTAGAACTTCACTATCTAAGACAGATATGAGGTATGATCAACAAAATGACAAGATAGAAAACATAAACTAAAATAAAAGCACAAGGAGAACTAAGAGGGAACTTACAAAAAGCCGATTGTTTGAATCCTTCCTTAGAGCTTTGCTTTTGCAACCTGCGCACAAGATGAACCATGAAAAATGTTGGGGCTATTTTCAGGGCTTGCCACAATCAAACCCCCTCTTTGGTGTTCCCACCTCCATGGACAACCAGATAGATAGAGAGAGTAATTGAAATGAAAAAAAGGAAGAGGTGAAAACAATCCCTACTTCATGAGGAGAACCCACACCACTAAATAGTAAGTGAACAAAGATATCTAATCTATTCACAAATAGAAAAGAGTGAGAGAACATTACTAATAGGCCTTGGACCCCTCTTGAACATGCAGATGCACCATTGAATGCTTGTTAGAGAGCATTGGTTTTTGGAGGGACCTCAGTCTAATAGAGCTTTGCTTGTAGAAGTGTTATTTCCAAGAGTAGAAGAAGTTGAGAAGTGAAGTGAAGTTGAGAAGAGAGGCTTGAATGAATGTGAGAAGCCCCAAAATGAGAGAAAAATAGGGGTTTTGTTGCATGCAAGGGAAATGCTACACCCGAGAGCCTGACTACAAAGACACGTGTCAAAATCCAAGATTCAAGATTCTCCATTTCAAACTCAAAAAACTGCCAAGATGCTAGTGCACAGTGCAAACGTTTGTGCATCGTGTAGGCATCCAAAATGCTAGTTTTCAATAAACAAGTTGATGGACTTATGTTTCCTCACCATTGGACCACATGGAGTTGGAATCATGAAATTATGACCCATGGGGTTTTTTTCATAAATGAATTTAGGTGTCATAAATGCTAGGCAAAGTGCTAAAATGTGAAATTTCCCCTAGGTGCAATTTTGCAAAATAACAAGGACATTTTTAATAATATATAATTGGTCATCAATAGAATAGAAGCATTTAAAGAAGGATGTTGTATCTCCAAATTATTTAGTGAGATTCCACTAACTACTACTGAGTTATAAAAATTTACATTTCCTTAATGAATAGAATCTATGATGAGTTAACTCCACAAGATTGATATTCATCCAATGTTCCATATAAACCAAGAAGATTTTTTGTAAAAGATATATTTAGTGAACCCTTCTAGATGAAGAAAGAGGTAGCAAGAAGAGAATTTTTGTTATTGTGTAAAAGTATTTTAGGAGACGATTTCATTGATATTGATTTTCATATAGATAAATGATTAGTGAGGAAGTCGGTGAAGAAATAAGGTTTTGAATAATGATAATTTTAATAAAAGGCCCCTAGTTTCATTTATAAAATCATAGTGAATCTTTCTTTCTTTTGAGAAAAATATTAATTTTATTGGTGGTGAATCTTTCTTTTTTTTTAAATATATAAAGTGTATTTATAAATTTATGTACATTAGTATAATTTTTTATAAAATATTTGTCAATATTGGAAAATAATAGGTAAATTACATTAATTATCAAGGTGAATCCTTCCTTAAAAAAAAAATTCTTATAAAAAATTATTAACTTTGGCTAACCATAAAATCAAACATTATCTAAATTATGGGTCCATCAATATCTATAGGATTGGTCAACACAATCCCCCCACATTTTCTTTTCATAATGATAAAGTAGGGGCCCAAAAGTAGGGGCCCAATGCTAACAACCACAAATAAGGATAGGAGAGATCAATTAACTTTAGTTTCCATGGTATGAAGAGGGGTGGCTATTTATGATGGTGGAAATTATAAACTAATTTAACTTTAATTACACCAATTTCTTGATTCTAAGTGGTGTATAATGGAGCCTAAATTGGAGTGCAATTTTGGGGGAAGCATTCCATTAATTATGAATGGTAAAATATACTTGTATGGGAGGTGTTATTTATATTGCAATAAATATTTTTCACATGTTTGAATTATATTTTTTGTCATAACATAGTTTCTTGGTAGTTGGTTTTGATGATTCCACCCATGGTTTCATCTATCAATTTTGATGATTCCACCCATGGTTTCATCTATCCAATTATCTATGAATTGGATTCAAAATAGATAATTGTTTGATAGGTATTTTTCAAGTGAAAAAAGGTTATACAATTAAAAAATTCTCAAATTAAAGGAATAATTTGCATGCATTATTGTAACACAATTTGAGTGGATTAATATAAAATTCTTCTCTCTTAAGTGGTGATTTTTTTCTTTAAAGGGAACTTCTCCATGTAAAGTATGATCCTACGTTTGTATCAATTTATAATTTACTTACTTAAAATTCCTCACACTAATCAAATTATAATTCTTGTCATGTATTAATCAATATTTAAAATTTTCTTATTGAGTGAATAATTTTGTATTATATTAGTTTACGTTGTTTCTCAATAAACCCTCACATAGGGACCATATAAGGTAGCAT
Source organism: Sequoia sempervirens (assembly GCA_007258455.2). NCBI lineage: Eukaryota > Viridiplantae > Streptophyta > Pinopsida > Cupressales > Cupressaceae > Sequoia > Sequoia sempervirens. Next base: position 67,159 of record VDFB02185713.1, read on the forward strand.
TATAGAATATGAAAGATTAAATAGGAAAAAAAATTACTCAATACTTGTTTAGAAAGAGAGGAGAATTTTTTATCAATAATGTGACACTTCTATTTAAACAATAAATGAATGGGTTAGAATGAATATTATAAATTAAAATATTTAAAGGGTGTTTCTCATGAGATAAAAAAGTCATAAACAATTATAATAGTTTACCTAGAACATGTTTAGCTTCTATAATTAATTATCTAGATAATTGAATTAATAATTATATAATATTTATTAAAATATGAAATCATTGACATTCCTAAACTTCTTAACTTCATAAATACTAGTGAGTAATATCACAACACTTGACATTAAAATCCAATGGTATAAATAGAATTTTTATGAGGATGCGACATTAATAGGATTATTTATTATGTGTGTATTATTCAATGATAGGTAAAGAAACATTGAGCCATGCATGCTAGCACAAATTGCTTGGTATTATTTTTTATTAATTTATTTGATGTTAAATCTTGTATACTATCATAAATAATTAAAAATGTGAAGCATGGTCATCACACCAATACTAGATTGTAACATTTACTTAATTTACTAATGGTTTTGATATTTAATTTATATGACCTACTTATTTTTTAGGGTAGTTTAACTTACTATTGGTTATGCTAATTTCCATCCAAGGAAAGTATAAGAGTTTGGTAGTTTTAAACCTTACTCCCATCAATTAATTCATCTATTTTGGCACTATAATACATCTTAAGAGTAGGATTTTAAAGGATTAAAATTTTCCTACTATGTTCATGTTTATTAGGAACTATTTCAATATTCAAATGGATTTTTAGATAATAAATTTTAAATGAATTTTGAGAGGTAAAATAATGAGTGATATGGGGAAAGATAAAGAGAGATAGAGAGGTATATAATAAAAATAACAACATAGGATACATGTGAGGGATAAAAATGTGAAGAGAAGAAGATATAAAACTCTTAAGATATTTGATAGGAAAAATTAATGTGGTAGAGAAGAATAATCGAACATAATAGATAAAGAGATAGGGTTCTTATGACCATAGAAGAGGGTGTTTTCCTTTGGTAGAAAAATATTCCAATGAAAAAGAATATATCATATGGAAATAGGGGGATAAATAATATAAAAAGGGATAATATTAGAAAATAAGAAGATTTTTTAGGAGGCACATGGAGAAGATATCAACTAACAATAAATTTTTGAGGAAGAGAGAAAGTGGTATTTATGTCTTGATATCAACATTGTACATAATGAAATTTCATGGAGAAGAGTATATTGAGGAGCTCGAGACCAATAAGAGGAGCATAAATTTTTTAGAGTTAAAGGAAGGTGTTCCCTAGGAATCTCCAAAATTTGAAGGTCATCTCAAAACTAAGTAGAGAAAAGGAGAATTAGTGCCTAAAGAAGGGGAAGGCATAAATCCATATATTAATATTTTCTATAAAAATTATGGATTTATAATTATACAATTTTAATAAATTTAATGAAGAATAAATATTAATTTTCAAGCCATTAAATGTTGTGTTGTTTATCTTTATTTACAAGTGATTTATTTTGAAAAATTGAGGAGACCAAGATAAATGTAAGGGAGGGTCCTCAAGGTTGAGTATATACTCCCATCAAGGTCAAAATGTTAAGAGAAAATTTTATTCATGCCAAATAGGTCATGAGCTAAATCAATACATCATCTTCAAACTATCATATATGACCATGCAATTTTAGGTACTTATGTTGTTTATGTCACTAGATAATTCTTTTTAAAATTTGTGATGTTTATTGCAATGCCCAAAAATTTTCTATAAAATACAGCTAAGAGCAAAACAAAAATTTCAAATTTTGATTACAACACATGACTAACTCACCAACTTTGCTTCCAAAGCACACAATTCTTGAAAAGCATAACAACATTTGACCAAATATAGATTATAATATTCAATTAAAGAATTAGTTTTTTTAGACAATCCTAATAGGGAGGCATGGAATCCACATCACCAAGGTAGGCTTGATTATCTCTACAACTCATCATTCATCACAACTTAATTCAAGTCACAAGCTATGTTAATACAATGTATCAATTTTAACAGAAAGTAAGGAAAAGGATAAAACCCTGGGGCTAGACCTAATTCCTCGAGGGCTCATTTTTGATGGCCTTTCTTATGTATATATTTCATAGAGGAACCATAGTTCAACAACTTTAGTTCACCCAAATAATACTTGATTGGTCAATAATCACACATTTCACTTCGGTTTAAATCACCACTAACTCATAATGGTAGTAAATACTAAGAATGAATAACAACAGTGAATCTATAAGGGATCCTTCTACTATAAGGAGAGATTAACAATCTTGAATACAATGCCCCTCAAGGGCCACTTGCCAACATAGATAAACAAGAATTGGTCTAGGATGAAGGTAATCAAATATATCTTGAATAAATAATTATAATAGAAGGTATGTGGTTTTAATACAACCATACAAAGGTTACATATGACATACATAAGATTAAGGGGTGAAAGGTTAATGAAGCAATCCATATATTTGAACCATAAATTTTTGGATCTTAGGACTTCTCTAACTCTTCTAGGGTTTTTCACCTAAAAGGAGAGAGTTTAGGCCAAAAATGCTAAGGGTTCATTCAAATTATGTCATATTTGATGTTATCTAAGATAAATGAATTAAACTAAATAAAATTAAGTGATCTATATGATAGATTATGAAAGCAAAACTAAGATCTAGGCTATGTTTGAAAACACAGTGTTGTTTGCAAAAATCTTCAAAGAATGAACAAAATTGAAAATTAAACTAAATAGAATGCAGTTTTTCAAAATGTGAGCACCTAGGAAGCTGAAGAAGACTGGAAAAAAAATTGGAAAATTGATGAAATCTGAATTTGAGTTGACTAGGACTCATTCACTACCCTAGGCGAATCAGTCCCAAGTTAGGACTTTTCTGCATAGAAGTTGTTTTCTATCAACCAGGAACCTAGATATGCATCTAACTCAAATCTGCACCTCAGGAGGGACTCATTCACCATTCATGGTGAATAATTCCACTTTCAAATTTCTACAACTTCAAAGTTTTGTTCTGCACCTTAACACATACATAGCAATTTTTGATGGAAACCTGACTCGAAATCTTGGAAAATTCCTACGAAATAGCTTAAAATTGTTTATCTAATGGGGTGCTTGCCTTGGTCAAACCCCTAGTTAGGTAATTAAACCTTGAATGGAGAAAAATATGCAGAAACCCTAGCCTTAGATGTGTTAAAGACTAGGAAAAGCTAAAATATGACAAAGGTCTTATTCTATTGCTCTAGAATAAGAAATGCAAAGATGATTCATATGATGCAATATCTCAACCCTAGAAACCTTAAAACACATGAAAAAAAGGAATGAAATGACATTAAAATGATAAAAAAACAAAATTAAAACCTTAATCTAAAGATAGAGTGAAAATGGAAGATGGAATCAATTTGAAACAAGGTCCTTAGGTGTGATTTGGTGGCTAGTTGCACCTCTTCACCCTAGATTTTTTCATGATTCACCATAGGCATCCATCATCAACCATTTGCAATGTTGGATCTTGACAAGAGAAGTGAGTTTCAAGACCTGCAAAAAACCCTAATTTGCTGCCCTAAAACTTCAACTTTTGCTAATGAAACTTGTTGTGTAAGACTTGACTTTAGAAATTACTTTTGTGAATTGACAAAAAGATGTGTGAAATGATCTTAAATGAGTATTTATAGGCAAAAACACCTTATTTTCCTGTTATTTAGACCTAAGAGGTTGACATTCACCAGAAATTTAAGTTAAATTAATCAAATTCCTGCTCAAAATTGAATTTTCCCTCAAAGGGGACTCATTCTCCAGCCTTGGAAAATGGGTCCCACCAGAGGGGACTCATTCACCCAAGGTGGAGAATGGGTCCCACTACTATTTTTTGAAGGTGGGTTTTTGGGGTATGAGATAATTAAATGTTGTTTGTCAGGTTTTATGTGATTTCTCAGGTAAAACAGGCCTCTCGATCAAAATTAATGGGTGTAAGGGGCCTATAAATGTTGTTTTGAAGGGAAAATGATGTGAAGGGGCTCAAAAGTAGGTCCAATTATGCATGAAATTGTCTCTTTTCTCAAGAGGGTCCAATTTTCTATGGCACATTTAGCCCCCACTTTAGCGCCCATATGACTCTATGTGCATGTGTAAGTTAAAGGACTCTAAATGATGCACTTTATTACATAAAAGGATACTCATTAAAAAGATGGGAGAACAAAGCCCCCAGTGTAGTTATTTACACAAACACAGCATTAGGAACCACATCCTACAAAACAAATCTATTAATTATTCAAAAATCCTTTTATCTAACTCCTAGGAATCCAATTCGAAGGTATATGTATGCCCCCCCTTGATTTCGCTTGCTTTATGGAGGTGGAATCAAGGTAGCAATCTAGCCATGTCGAATAAGAAACATCATATTGTTGGGAATTTCTAATTACCATATCACGTAATTACAGATAGATGATGATGTCGAGTGCGGAATCATGATTCCAATGCATCAAATAGTGTCAAAAATGGATTACCCTAGCTCCTGTTATGTTGATTTGAAGAATATCGATGTTATGAGTTCTTGAAAAGATAAATAACCTTATGTTAATGCATAAGAGTAAAAAGAGATCAAAAGGGATCAAAAGAAGTAGATGAAAGTAACTTGTCACTTACTATTCATTTTATCTTCTTGTAGCTTGAGAGTGATGAGTGAGAGAAGAACATGCCGAGCAAATGGGATTACACACCTTCGCAACTGGATGATCTTCGTGAGCAGGTGGCACGCGGCGAGCTGTATCATGAGATAAGTCGAGTTTGCAAATTTTTCCTTGTGATTTTGTAATAATTTAATGATTTTTAATGCATGGATAAGTTAATTTAGAGTTCTTGGAAATTTTTTTGCAAAGTGTCCCTTTTTTTTGCAAAGTGTCCCATTTGTTTGCAAAGTGTCCCTTTTGTTTGCAAAGTGTCTCGTTTCTTCGCGAAGTGTCTCGTTTCTCATTGAAATGTCCAAAAAGGGTTCTAAAGTGTCTAGGGCCATTAGAAAAGAAAACTAAATGGACTTTAGCACACTTTCTTGATGGATAACGTGAAAATTAAAGAATTTAGATGAAATTTAGAGCATTTTGTGTTGATTTTGATAGGTCCCCACCCGGTCACGATAGCGGCTAGGGGGAGATAGATCACATTTCTGAGAGATCATGCACCAATGCTATCAACGAGAAAGGTAGAGCATTTACAATCAGTGGGTATCTGTTGGGCATATCTGATGTCACCCATGAGATACCATGATGTCATGCTTATGGCTTTGTGTGAGTGTTGGGATGTTGATACTTGTACCTTTCATCTTCCCACTAGGGAAATGACTATCACTCTTTAGGATGTACACTGCATCCTCTGAGTTCCCATTCGGGGAGAGTGGGTATATTTTTGGGGGGATCGGTCATTCCGGGAGAAGAAGAGAGATATGCAGTATTGTTTAGGTGGACCTATACATGATGAGATGGTTAGAGTGTGGATCGAGCTTCCTATGCTATTGTATTTGTGAGCTCCTGTGGTCAAACAGATTATGATGCATATAGTGGCACTAGTTCTTAATCTAGATGGATGAGTGGCACACTCAGATGGATGACTGGTACACTTGATACGAGGGATGTATGAGCAGAGGATAGTCTATGCTTGGGGCTGCTACATTTTAACACACTTGTATTATGATCTTGGTTAGTTTTTATTTTGAGAGATAGTTAATATGGTCCATTGTACTCTTCTACAGGTGTGGTGGCTTGAGCATATCACATGTACCAAGCCTATTGAATTCCCTTGTGCTATAGCTATAGGATATCCATGAGCATTCGGCTATCCTTTCGATGCTTGTGGTAGTATGGGGATTTACACTATTGGAGGGTGAGATTTGACCGACTGGAGGAGGATGAGATCCTATGGAGACCTTATCTACTCACTCTACAATGGCCAGATCCCATCAGACAGTTATGGAGGATACAGATGGATAGGTATCTGGAAGGGAGGCATGACTATGTTGTACAACTTTTCTATTATGGGTGATTCATGCAATAGTTTGGACAAGTGTAGACACCACTGAGAGCATGCCCCTTCATTAGGTGATCAGTGTGAAGTGCCACGAAGCTAGATGATATTGTTCAACTGACTATAGGTGATGTTCATGAGAGTGATTTTGATGATTCAGTTCATGATCATCCACCAACATCCAACACTAATGATGTCAGCAACACAGACGAGCACGAGGAGTGGTGGTCATATGCATGACCAGCTTCAGTGTTCCCCATGGATTTCCCTACAGGTGATGCGGGACCAGCACCAAATGAGGGTGATGAGCTAGAGGAGAGAGGAGAGGAGGTACGGTATAGGCCAACAAATATTTTTATAGATTTTATTAATGATGAGTGCCAGTCTGAGGCTAATCCTGATTATGAGGACCAAGATGGAGGAGAGGATGAGGAGGAGGAGGATCATGATTACGAGGAGGAGCCACCCCTAAGTGAGGGTGATGAGGTAGTTATTGAGGATCGGTATGAGCATGGAGAGTCCTCACATACTTATAGGACCAGATCACGATAGTAGCTATAGAAAACATCAGTACCTAGAGTCAGAGAGAGGTTGGAACATCCTTGATGCCCCCTAGAGAGGATGAGGTTGACATTCCTCATGAATCTAGAGAAATAGGTGATGATATTTTATTTTACGCATGCCCTTTTGTGATTTATGCTTTATATATATATATATATATATCATGATGATGTGTTACTAATTGTGTACATTGTCTATCTTGCAGGAGCGACGAGAGACTAGTGAGAGTTCTATCGTTAGGTTGCCACAGAGATATTTCCTGCATCCATCGATGAGAAGGAGATGGATCCTGACTACATGCCCCCACTGATCATGGAGGAGGAGTTGGAGTCACTCAGACCTTTCATGAGGTTACGGGTAGCGTACAAGAGTGTTAGGAGGAAACTCCATCAAGCTGAGAGTGCACTATAGTTAGCATAGTCCTGAATAGAGATAGAGGGACTGCATGTAGAGCTAGCACATACACGAGTAGAGATGGATCAAATGGCAGATGAGTGGCTTATAGTTGTTCATCAAGTACAAGGTTTGGAGTATGCACTTAGACTCAGCAATTCACAATCACGGTCACACACGACCATCTCTTGATGTTCGAGGACTAGATCATGAGTGCCAGATCTTGAGGGGTCTAACTCTCATAGACCACTATGACTTTGTATATGATATTGAGATGTATATAAAACTTTGATATATATATAGACATACGCACTTGATGTTATGATGATGTGTCTCTTTATGTGGATGTTAAATGCTATGTGATTAATTAAATGACTTATAGTAAGAGTATTTAACTAATGGATACATGATTTAATAGGATTGATGTGATCTAGTGTAAAACATATTTCAATTTTAATGTAGATACAACATTGATAATGAGAAAAGAATATGTTAAATTAAATACACTGATAAAGATCTAACTTAACACAACAGAAATATGAATAGTATGAATCCTAAAGAAATTATAAAATTAACTTAAATAATTACCTTAGTGTTCAATACAAACATAAAATTAGTTGTCTAGAACAAAGAAATGTGAAATTTATTTAGAATAGCATCAAATAACTTTAAACAACACTGTTGTATCATTCATACTATTCAAGGGGGTTAGAGATAATACCAAAAAAAATGTGTGGCATTAATGGGTTCTTTAAGGGATGTCCTGTTAAGTTGCATTAAGAGATAAGCACCAGACCCATAATTGGTATCAACTATGTAAGGTCCCAACCAATTAAGGCTAAACTTATCTTTATCTTCATTATCAACCCTAGTATTTTGTTGATTTTCAATAAGAACAAAATATCCCTTACAAAACAACCAAGGGATGAAGTGAATGTTGTGTTTGCATTGTAATTGTTTTATGTGAGCTTGGAGACGGTAGAGAGCGTTAATTCATTGTTCATTGAGCATCTCGAGTTGATGTAATCATTGATCTTTATAAGTGTCATCATCAATAATATCTTGGAGAGCAACTCACAAAGTAGGAATTTCTAACTCCAAGCGCATAATCGCATTAGTGCCATAAACAAGGTTATAAGGGGTATTTCCTATGGATGATCGCACATTAGTTCTATAAGCCCAAAGTGCATAAGATAGTTGTGTATGCTAGTCTTTATGATGCTTGGTGACAGTTTTATTAAGGATTTGTTTGAGAAGCTTATTAGTATTTTCAGCTTGTCCATTGGATTGTGGATAATATGGTGTAGAAAAGTGATGTTGAATGTTGAATGTTTCAAGAAATTTTTGAACTTTGTTATTCTTAAATGGAGTTCCATTGTCTGAAATGATTGTGGAAGGGAGTCCAAAGTGAGAAATTATGTGGTCCAAGATGAAATGACAAATTACTTCAATAGTTGTAGAATAGAGGGGAATAGTTTCCACCCATTTCATGAAATAGTTTGTTGTGGCTATGATAAATGTATGTCTACCAGAAGAAGGCGGTAAAATTTTTCAAATAAGTTCCAACTCCCATACTAAAAATGGCCAAATGGGAACATTGGCACGAAGCTCAGCAGCAAGAGCATGGATCAAATTGCTATGTTCTTGGCATTTGTGAAATCATTTAACGTAGGTGAAGCAATCCTTCTCCATGTGTCTCCAATAATAACCCATATGAATAAGTTTTTGCACTAATGAACAACCTCCAAAATGACCTCCACAAGAACCATCATGAGCTTGTTCGAGCGCTAAAGGGATTTCAATCTTTTTAAGACATCATAGTAGTAGAACATTAAAAGATCTTCTATACAATGCATTTGCAAGAATTACATATTTAGCCTCAAGTTTACGTAAACATTTTCAAGTATTCATTGTGGTAGGTTTGAGAATGGTACCATTGTTCAAATAGTTGTATATTGTATCATACCATTCGCACAAGGTATCTTGAGTTATCGCCGAAATTTCTTCTAACGAAGTATCAATTAAAGGTTTCATGATGGGATGGATAACAAAGGTGAAGTTTCTGGAAGGATCGTGTGGGGATATGAGAGAAGCTACACTCACCATTGCATCTGCATGTTGATTATCTTTATGTGGGATGTTATCAATGGTGAATGATTCAATTTTTTCTAATAGTCTCATTATAAGATCCTTCTATTTTGATAATTTTTCATGTTTAGTTTGATATGTACCATTGTTTTTTTTTATGACCAATTGCAAATCACTAGAGATCTTGATATGTTTAGCGTTTAGAGATAAAGTAGCTTGCAAACCTATTATCAATTCCTCATACTCAGCTATATTATTTGTTCATAGGAAATTTAATCTATAGGATAAGGGAATAGGTTTTCCATCAGGTGGAATTAGTATCACTCCAGCACCGGAACCTATTCTACACTTAGATCCATCAAAAAATAACTCCCATGGTTTAATGTCAGTGGTTAAGACATGATCATCAGGAAAAGAATCCTAACTAGGTAAAGCAAAAGGAGAAGGAGCGTTAGCTAAGTAATCAATTAAGGCTTGGCCTTTGATTTCTTTATATGAAACAAATTTAAGGTCAAAATCAGTTAACATCACCCACTTAGCTAAGTATCTGGAGAGATCTGTTTTGTCAAAAAGATATTTAAGAGGATAAAATTTTGTGATGACTTGTATTTCATCATTTAGTAAATAATGTTGCAACTTACTAGTAGCGAATGCAAGAGCCAAACATTGTTTTTCAATTGGTTAATATCATGTTTCATAATCAAATAAGGTTCAGCTAATGTAATAAATAGGGTGTTATTTACCATGATCGTCATGTTGAGCCAACAATGTTGCAAGAGCATGGGCCGATGTGGAAATGTACAAGATGAATAGTCTATGGGGTACAGTAGGTTGTAAAATAGGTGGAGTGGCTAGGTATTCCTTTAGACTCTCAAAAGCATGTTTACAATCTTCATCCCAATCAAAAGGGACATCCTTTTTTAGGAGATGTGTGAAAGGTAATGTTCGATCGGCTAAAGATGCAATGAAACAACAGATAGCTTGAATTCAACCTTGTAATGTGTGCAATAGAGAAATATTCCTAGGAGGTGGCATGTTAATGATTGCATCAATTTTCTTTGTGTCCACCTCAATGCCTCTGTGAGATATGACAAACCCCAAAATTTTGCCACTATCTACGCCAAAGACACTTTTTTGGATTCAATCGCATATTGTATTTGCATATTCGTTTGAAGATTTTGCAAAGGACATTTACATTATCTTGTCGTGTTAATGATTTAGCTAGGATATCGCCGACATAATCTTCCAAAATTTTATGAATGTAATCATGAAATATTAATGTCATAGCATGTTGATAAGTTGCACCGACATTCTTTAGACCGAAGGGCATCACAACCCAACAAAATGTTCCCCAAATAGTTGTAAAGGTAGTTTTGTATTGATCTTGAGGGTTAATAAGGATTTGACTATAACTAGAAAATCCATCCATGAATGACAATAAAGCATGTCCAACAATTGAATCCACAATCATGTCTATATTAGGAAGCAGAAAATCATCTTTTAAAGAGGATTTATTCAAGTCTCAAAAATCCATGCATATCCTAATACAATTATCAGGTTTTGCAACTTCTACAATGTTTGAGATCTCCAAGGAGAATAATCAATTGGTCTAATAAAGCCTACATCAAGGAGTTTTTCAAGCTCCTCTTTAACATGCAAGGCTATGTTAGGATGCATTTTTCTGATCTTTTGAAGAATAGGTTTAGCATTTTTAGCAAGGACAATGTTATGCATCACAATTTTTGGGTCAATTCCTGGCATATCAAAATATTTCCAAGCAAAATTTTTAGAAAAATCATGAATTAAAGCAGTAGTTTCTTCTTGTTCTTCATCATCAAGGAACTTCCCCATCTTAATAACTTTATCTTTATCATTAATTTCCATTGGCACATCAACTATATCTCCTAAAGGGAGTGCATTAGATTTAGGACATTCAGATTCAAAGAGCTCTTCAGTGATATCACTTGCTTCTTGCTTGGTAACAGTCATGGCACAAGGCATGTTTTTCATGTAAGGAAGCGAGGATGTGTTATCATAAAAACCTAAAATTTGTTTCAAAGCCTCATCGCTATTGGCTACTTGCATGAAGGTGGTAAAGTTACATCAAGCAAATCAGGATGTTTGATTGTGAGTTTGTGTTGTGGTTGACATGTTATAGCATTAAGGTTCAAAGATGGTCATTGAGTAGTGTAGACACGTAAAATGTATTGATTGACATGGCACATCTGATCCCAGCCACTAACACTGTTTCATCCTAAATCATCCCTCGGTTTAACCATTTAATCAAATACCTTTATTTGATTAAATTCATCGATGTTCCTCTCTTAATTAAATAAATCATTTATCTAATTAAGTCATCCTTTCTTGTTAATTAAATCAATTAGTCTGATCTAATTATCCCTATTTAATTAAATAATCAATTTTATTTGATTAAATCCCTAAAGTCATCTTATTAAATTAAATAAATTAAAACCCTATTTGATTTAATCTAACTTCATCTCCTTCGTTAAATGAAACAAAAATATTTATTTAATTAACCTTGAAATCATATTCTTCTCATATTTTGATTTAAATCAATCCATAAATCTAAATCAATATGTCACATCATTCTAACCTCTCTTTAAATTAATTAACCTTGATTAATTTAATCTCTTCTCATGTCCCATCCTCTAGCTTTTGCAACTTGCACAAGAAAATAGATTTAATTCATTTATTAAATCTCTATTTTCTCTTAAAAGGCATAATAAAGGAATATTCCTCAAATTTGAATTCAAAAATCCAAGTGGACTTTGTCCTTCCAACAAGGCATTTACTCCACCTAGAAAATCCTTTTTCCTTGAGCCAAGTGGCATTTAAAATGCACCTTCTTTCCCTCTTACATGTCATTTCAACAATTTCAAAATTCAAATATATGCATTTATTGACACATTCTTCAAAACTTGCACATCCTCCATCCACTCACATGTTGACAAGTGGCACCTTGCTATTTGTTGATTCTTAGTCCCACATTGCTCTCTTTTGGGAATTCTTCCAACTTGACATTCTATAAATAAGAGGCTAATCTCCTCATTTGATCATCCACAACTTGAGTAAACTTACTATACTCAAATTTATAGCAATCTTCATCATCTCATTGAATTTTATAACTAGGTTATGCAAATTTTGTTTTGGAGCACTCATCAATCTTCAACAAAGTGGATCACAATCTTCATCAAATCATCAAAGCTAGCATTGGAGTTGGGAAAGGGCCAATTTTCACATCAAATTGGCACCAACTCCCTCAAGAGATTAAGAGTTTGATTTGTTTTAGAATAGGATTGAACATCTTTGTTTTAAGTTTATTATGTTCTTCATTTTATTCCTTTTCTCTTGCATTCAAATGAATTTCTTGAGGAATTTATATTCTAACTTGCATAGACCTTATTAATGTGTTCATTTGTTGTGTTCTTCCAGGTGTAGGATATCGGTTCACATTTTGGCGCTAGAAGGAGGGCTGACCAGAAGATCAAATCACAGTTTTTGAGAAAATTTCATGCTTTTTGTGTCTCTATAGGAAACTCCACCGCTGGAAGCTCAACATCATTGTTTAGCACCACTAAGAACTCAACGTCGCCATATTGTGCTGCTGTAAACTTCAAATTGCAATGCTCCTTGCTTCCTGCCCAGAATTCAAATTTTCAAATAGAACCACTAAATCTTTCCGGCTCACTAGAATCTTTTTAAAATACAAACTACACCATTGATCAAAATAGCGACACCATGCTCAATGGTCTGGCTGCAGAGCAACGCTGACTAGTAAGTGACACTATACAACATTGTTGGTGACTTCAAACTATGACGCCTTCATGGATTGCACCGTTGGAGGGAAGTAAAAAGTGAAAATTTATTTCTAACATGTGTTTTTTTATCAAATTCTAGTTATTTGGTCTGTTTTCATCTTCCTTGACCTCTATTTTTGTAGAATTTAATTGATTTTATTGTAGGTTCGATTGGTCAAAGGTGAAGAGGAAAAGAAGCATGATCAGCTCATCTCGTAATACCAAGTGTTTTTAAACACTCTAGTGTTTGTTCAACACTCTTAGAGGATTCACTATTCCTCTTAAGGAAAAATTTGCTATCTTTCATGCTTAGGACTTACTAGTTTCATTTTGGGCTCTAAAAAGAACTTTTTAAATTCTTGTTACAAAAGGAGCTTAGAAAGAACTTTAGGACACAAACTCACTAGACTTTGTTTGGGGCTAATAATTGAACAAGGAAAATTTTCACACTTCATTTGGTGCTATAAAAAGAAATCATTATTTCTTTTGTTGGATTAAAAAGAACACAGTGTGCAACTTTTTTTTGTGATTACTTACTCAAACTAACGCCATCGAAAATACGTATGTGCTTCTCTCACACCTCATGGAAATCTTAAGAATCAAAAGGCTTTTTAATGGTCTTAGGGTGGGATAAACTAATCACCTCCACATTTCATTTTGGGATTAAAATTGAAAAAAACATTGTGCAAGTGTGAGTAAACCTATTTCATGTGTTCTCCCTTTGTTTCTAAACGAAGGTTGATTGAACTATGAATACATTTACTCTCTATTGTTTATCTTAGAGGTCCTTCCTTGGGGAAAAAGTACTCACCCAAGAGAACGACTCAACTGGTAACACTCTAAAACCAAGAGTATTTCCAATCGGGATATAAATGTGGCTATTAGAATAAATGCTAGTATCACGCGGTTGGCTTCGACAACAAGGGCAGCAATGGTCTCTTGCCATGTTGGGTCAATTGCTATGAACAAAAAATCTGAATTAAAACCCTTGTTGTAGAAAGGCCAAAATCCCTATCTATTTTTTGGTGCAAGAATGGTCGTTCTGAAGCCGCCCCACACTTTTATGGTCTTTAGTAGAAATGGAAAGCATGCCATGGGAGTTTCATGGGTATTGATGCTTGGATGCCCCATATAAGTGAGTGTCATTGAGGGGAGCCATTGGGGTCAAGCATCTAACCATTCGATAAAGATAAGCATAGCTAGACTTGTCCAAGTGGAGACTCAACAATTATTGTCTTTCATATCCATAAGGTTGTGCTTATTCTTGGTTACAAAATGATTTGCTTGTTTGAAAACATTTGGAAACAAACATTTAACATTATAATCAAAATTTCAAACCCTTTAGGAGGAAAATACAATTGACCAAATTCATGTGTTATTGCTTTCTCTTGGGATTTTATCCTTAGAGGTTTCTAAACACTTGGATTTACATCTCAATTTTTCTACTAAAGTTAAACAATAGGTAACCCTTGCCTTGATTTCATCAAAATTCCACATAGCATACTTTGTGGGATCTGAAGAAGTTTGGACATTGGACATCTAGTTTGAAAAAATAATCAAAGAAGTGTTTGTGTTAAAACAAAATCACTAAGCAAGGATATGCAAAATTTTCTCTTGTACACATGTGTTAGTTCTTCATGATTTCCAAGAAAGCCAAAATACCAAAACAAAAGTCCTTGAGAAAAATTTCAAAATTTAGGAGTCACAGTCAAAAGGTCGTCAAGAAATACATTAGTAAGTGCAATCAAAAGAAACATATCAAAATAAGCAAAAAAATCACAAGGTTCTATAGACTCATTCCTTTGAACAATCTAGAAATGTATGCTCAATTTGAACCACTTCTTAGTGATAGAGGTCCTTAGAAGTATTGTATGTTCTTCAATACCGAGGTCTAGTAAACAAGTGTCTTTTTAGGTACATTCTAGGATCAAAAATCAAACATTTTGATCCATCCTTGAACATCAAACCAAAATCACCTCACCGTCATCTTTTGAAAAATCTTGAAATTATCCTCCATGCTAGGCTTTTTTTTGGAAAAAATCAAAATCATCATTTATCCTTGAAGCAAAATCCTTGAAATCTTTTAATCAAAAACATCAAATCATTTTTGGCTAGGTATGTGTAGATGCATCCTTTTGCATATGCTTAGTCAAAATATCAAGCCATCTTGTTTAGCTAGGTATATGTAGATGCATCCTTCTTCATATGCTTGGTTAAATTATCATCTTGTTTGAATAGGTATGGGTAGATGCATCCTTCTCCCTACACATATTCAAATTATCATGCTTTGAGTAAATCTACCTCTTAGATAATCATCCAACATCTTAAGGTCTATTTGTTCATAAATCCAAAAGCAAAGAAAACCAAAAAATCAAATCAAGGTTAATCCAAAATCCAAAACAAATCCAAAAAGTCCTAAAAGGTCTAGCATCCCCCCCAAGATTTCTAAAAAAATCAAAACATCCACATCATCCATCTTTTACATCATCCCCATCATATCACCATTGATCCTTGGAAAACATCCTAAATTTTCTCTTTTTTGTACCTAAGATTAGATCAATCCAAAATAATTAGAGATTCATCTCCCATATTCTTCAAAACTAATCCCTATTTTATGGTGCAAACTAGATCTCAACACAAGAGGAACATGGAAGCCAACAAAGAAACATCCACTGCAAGTGACCTAAGTCAAACAAATCTCGTTGAATCAAGTAATCCTCTAATCAACTTTCCTACATCATCACAACACCCTCAAGAGGAGGTAGAGGATCATACCAATAATCCCTTTGGAATTTCACATGAAGAAATCACCGAAATGATTCAAAATCCGGAGAACCATAAGATTATCAATATCATGATGAGACTCAACCCTTCACTATACATGCTCGAATTAGCAAAGCAAGTGGCTAAACTACCTTCAGATTTCGATGTGAGCTCTATAGTGGAACCATCCTTAGAGGTCTGCCTCCAATTTCATCCACACTCCCCATCTCATCTACACCCCCATCCCAAAGTATCACTCAAAACATCCCACAAATCACAACATCCATTTCTCCAACTCAACCTAGTGTTAACAAGGGAAGTGCATTTTTCAATGCCATACAAACACACCCCCTTGCCAATAATTGAGACTTGGATGCAAACACCATTTTGGAGCAAAATGTACCCCAAAATCCATTTTATACATGTCCCTCTCACTTTCCATGATCCCAATGATCAATCATCATCAACCTTTCGTGCAACACCACAAACCTCTCTTCCCATAACATCTCAAGGAGAAGGTGACATGTTTGGACCAGGGGGCATTTTTGACACTACACTATTTCCTGAAGAGATCACATCCCTCACATTTTCAACACTTCCACCATTGCCATCATCATCCACACCACTTCTTGGCTTAGGGCTTCCCCCTTTACCAAATATCAATCAAAATCAAACCAACATCCTGAACATCAATCAAAGCATCACGCCAAACTCTCAAAACTTGTCATCAACATCACAACAACAGATGGCAACCACCCCGATAACACATACTACTACCATCACATCATCAACCACCCCCCTAACATCTCAAGGACCAACCACATCAATCACACCATCTACCAATCAAACCCCAATCACCAACTAAACAGTGCCTCTCACCACCACAACAAGCACCATTCTAAATCCACCACCACCACCACCACCAAGATCAAATACATCAAGCCAATATAGTATGGCATTGCAAGCCGCTTAGCAAGTTGCTTATCAAAAGGCATTTCTGCAAGTACAAAAACAACAAGCCACGCAATTAGCTACTCAACAAGCTGCACAACTAGCTGCTTAGCAAGCCACTCAAGCTGCGCAAGTTGCTCAAGTTGCCCAAGCTACATTACAAGCACAACAAGTTTCCCAAGCCCAAATCTTATTGTAACAACAACAACAAGCTACACAAGCTCAGGTTCAATATTAGGTACAAGCTCAAGCTCAAGCTCAAGCCCAAGCTCAGGCACGAGCTCAAGCACACGCTCAAGCTCAAGCCCAATATCAAGCACAACAAGCACAAGTGCAGTATCTTGCACAACAACACGCAGTGCAACAACAAGCATATCAAAAAATGCTAAAGCAATATCAAGAACAATAGGAAGCAGCCCAATTAGCAGCTCAACAACAAGCATTGTTGGCACAACAACAACAATAGGCTCAGCAATAGGCAATCCTCACATAGCAGAAACAAGACCAACAACAAGCATTGTTGATACAACAACAATTACAAGCATACATGGTTCACCAGAATGTGCAAATACCACCAATCAACACATCAACTAATCCACCCATCCCATCAACAAGCGAACCACCTCAGAACACTTTCATCCCACCTCCTAATCCGCAAAATGATGTCATAGCACAAATCAAATTACTCTCACAACAAGTGCTTGACCTTCAATCAAGGTGAACCATGAAAACATCTAGCAACTTGTGTCCTTATCCGTTCGATAGAAGCCTTGTGAAGAAACCATTCCCAAAGGGATTTGAGATCCCCAAGTTTGACAAGTACCATGGGATAGGAAACCCTGAAGATCACATCAGGGAATTCCAGGTTCATTGCATGGAAGTCACGTATGATGATACCTATCTAATGCAACTATTTCCTAGGAGCTTGGCTGGCCATGCCATGGAATGGTTCTCTCGCTTACCTATAGGCATCAAGACATCCCAAGAAATCATAGATTCATTCATCAAAAACTACACATGCAATATCACCATGGATGTCAGTCTAGAGGAACTATCGGCTCTGAAACAAGGTAAGAATGAATCATTTGCCTCATTCCTACAACGATGGTGATCAAAGGCCAATCGAAGTGAATTGGTCATGCCCAAGGAACAACAAATGTGCATTATCATATCCAACCTTGACAGCCTCTTGGAATTTCATCTCAAAGTCCAAGGGATCACCACATACAATCAGTTGATTTCCAAGGCACTTAGCATTGAACGAGCCCTTATGACACAACCTGGAGGATCAACTCCATATCCTGAACAACAGAACAATCGCCCATCTACAAGATATAATGACAAACCTCGCACATGGGAAAGAAACAAAAATGTTACCAACGATGGTGTTGTTGATGCCAAATTTTTCATCAGTGCCCCTCAAAAAAACATACCCGCACCACAACAAAAAATACAAAACCATCATCAAAACAACCATCCAATGAACACAACACAGCAACCAAACAATCAGATAATCAATAATGTCAATGATCAAAGGGGACCACCCTAGCGAAATGAGAACTTCACCAAGTGGAAGTACACCACCCTTGGGGAACCACTTGAAGTCATTATGAAGAAATTGACAAACGAAAACCTCATCAAGATTCCCACCTATGAGAACTACCAAGAACCAGATGTAAAACCTCCTTGGTACAGCGAAAATCAGCTATGTGACTTCCACAAAATTAAAGGGAATACCACTAACAGTTGCATGAGGTTAAAAAACATAGTACAAGACCTCATTGATCAAAGAATCATAAATGTGGAACAACCAACAAGGAATCAGAATCTCAAAATATACACGAATCTGATGCCTAACCATAACAATAAAGGGAACAATAACACTGATAAGGGGAAAGGCACCTTCAAGAATGTGAATCATGTGTATGACCATGTCATCACATCTTTGGATGACTACTGTGCTACCATCACCATCAAAGGAGCCCATACTGATTGTGGAGTCACCACAAGAGGCGACAAAGTTACCATCATAGGATCATCCTAGCCAAATAGAGTCCTTGCACCTAGATCTGTTCCCAATTGTTACAATGTCCTTTATCAGCTAAAAAGAACCCCAACACAAATCTCCATCATGGATTTATTAAAAACCTAATCTTCCCACAAGAAAATCCTTGAGGAAGCATTGGCTTCATCCACCATCCCCGCAGATCTTGATGTGGAACAATTCCAAGCTATTGTCGGAAACATCATTACCCCAAATCTCCTTACATTCTCTAAAAAATATTTTCCCACTCAACCATCTCATAATCGTGCACTCCATTTAGAGGTTCCAGTGTAGAAAAATAAAGTCAAGCGAGTCTTGGTGGATGGAGGTGCAGACTTGAATATTAGTTCCCTCAAGCTTGTTAAGAACCTAAAAATCTCAGAGGACTCCATCAACAAAGGAAAAGGTATTACAATCAGAGCATATGATTATTAGGAAAGAGTGTCCTAAGGCACAATCCAAATTCGTATTCAAGTAGGGCCAGCTATCATGGAAACCACTAGTCAAGTCCTCGACCTTGACTTGCCTTATAACATTCTCCTATGACGTCCATGGATCCATGCAATGCAAGTAGTAGCATCAACCTTCCATCAGTGTGTCAAGTTCACATATGAAGGACAAGAGGTCGCCATCCATGGAGATCCTGAACCATTCTCCTACTACAAAAGCCTTAAGGAAAAATACTACAAAAATCCTCAAGTACCTAAAAATGATGAAGGTCCATCAACACCGTACATTGATCCAGCCACTCTTGCCTCCACTTTTGTGACATAGACACCTGCCATTCCTGCCATCCCAACCATCTCTGATGTCAAATTCATCATCTAGGACAATGGTTGTGGAAACTATATGATTCCCAAAAATGCCTTTGTGGTAGGAGAGTTACCACAATCTCCTAGATCATAAGGACATCCATAATTAAATCAAGCCTCCACTTCCCAAACATCCCCTGAATATCCCAACTTCAGAAGTTGGGGAGATCTCAGCCAAGAAGTCATAGAAGAGGACCCATCTCATCTCCTACACCAAGATGATAGACCAGTAGCTAATCTACCAATGGATGACAGAAGTAAAGGTTTACAAATGATGCTCACAATGGGCTATGATAGAAACTAGAGACTTGGGAAAAATGACAATAGGCTTATAATACCCTTCATTCCTGAGACATGAATGAGAAATCTTGGCCTCGTATGTACCCCTTTGAGTATAACCATACGTGGACAAGGTCCCCCAGTTAAACCAGTCAAGACTCCCCGTGACCCAACACCAGCTGAGCTTCGCTTACCTGTATCCACTGGCCGGATATTAGATAATTTCACTTTTGATATAACTGATGTTTGTAGTAGTAGTGATGATGAGGATCCCATAACCAATGTATCCAGGCTCTTTGAGGATACCACCCTTCTCATGATTAGCACCCTATCTTATGAGTCTAAAAACCAAAACCATGAAATCTGTCTAGTTTACCCCCAACTCATCAATTATGACCAACAAGGACCACCAATTCTTGACACATTCAAAAATGATGAGGCGCTCTCAAAATTCATGGGACTACGGGATAATATTCCATGTGGGGATCACAAAGTAGGATTCATCATTGAGCTAGATACACAGGCCTCTTATGGGGAAATGATTGAATCCATCAATTGCAAAAGTGAGAAATTAAAAATAATATCTAAGTCCTTGAGTGAAAACCACACTGTGGCACTCTCTGACATGAAAAAGTAAAAATAAAGGACACATTCAATGGTGAAAACCTCTCTGAGGTGCCTGAGGATGGGGGATTCAATCTTCCTTTCAGAGCTCTCCATCAGGAAAGATCAACAATCCTAGCAAAAAAATGCAATCCAGTTAATCTCAGAATAGAGGAGACCCCACACATCACATTCTATGTGGAGTCATTACTATCAGAGGAACAAGATATCCTAGCAGCCTTCTTGAGAGAAAGACAAGTTAATTTTGCATGGAGCTATGTAGATATGCCTGGGCTTGATCCAGAGATTATAGTTCACCACCTAGAAGTATATCCTGAAGCAAAGCCTATCTGACAAAAACTCAGGAAAATGCACCCTCAAATAGCCTTACTAGTCAAAATGGAACTAAAGAAGCTATTAGACATAGGATTCATTCAACCAATAGATTATCCATAATGGGTGTCAAACTTGGTTCCTATCTCAAAACCGGATGGGGGCATCAAAATTTGCACAAATTTTAGGGACTTAAACAAAGCATGTCCAAAAGATGATTTCCCATTGCCCAACATTGACACGATTATAGACATGATGGCAAGACATGAAATGCTTTCCTTGATGGACGGTTTCTCGAGATACAACCAGATAATGATTGCTAAAGAAGACCAACACAAAATGGCCTTCACTTTTCCATGGGGGACTTACTGCTGGAATATGATGTCATTCAACCTGAAGAACGCAGGAGAAACATACCAAAAATCCATGATGTTAATCTTCCATGACATGATCCATAAAATTTTTGAATATTATGTCGATAACATACTATCCAAATCCAGAAGGAGGAAGGATCACATAGCAACCTTGAGTACTATTTTCCACAGGCTGGAGGAATACAAGGTCCGATTAAATCCAAAGAAGTGTGTCTTCGGCATACAATCAGGAAATTTTCTAGGATACATAGTGTTAATGAGAGGTATTGAGGTAGACCCTGCTAAGGTAATAGCAATCCTTGAGATGGAGGCACCCAAAACATTGAAACAATTAAGAGGTCTCCAAGGCAGGTTTCATTCCATCTGAAGGTTCATAGCACAGTTGGCAAATAAATAGAATCCATACTCTCACCTACTTCACAAGGGAGTAGCGTACAAGTAGGATGACAAGTGTGAAGAATCCTTCAATAAGATCAAAGAATATCTACTTACACCACCAGTACTCATGTCACCGATCCCAAAAAATCCATTAATTCTCTATGTGTCAACAATAGCAGCAGCCCTCGATGCTCTTCTAGCTCAACATGATGAAAATGTGATAGAAAGGGCCATCTATTATATCAGCAGAACAATGGTTGGACATGAGTTAAACTACTCATTCATTGAGAAAGCATGTCTAGCAGTAGTGTTTTCTTCATAGAAATTCAGACATTACATGCTAGCACACAAAATAAAACTCATCGTAAAGATTGATCCCCTCAAGTACTTACTCTCAAAAGCAATACTCACTAGAAGAATGGCTAAATGGGTCATAATACTATCATAGTATGACATTGAATATGTGAAGCAAAAAGCAATTAAAGGCCAAGTCATCATAAATTAGCTTGCAAAAACACCAATTTATTCAAAGAATCCTCTCATCTCGGAGTTTTTAGATGAATCCATCTTCAATCTCAACATAACTGACCACTAGAAACTTTACTTTGATGGCTCATAGATGCAACATGGATCAAGAGCCAGTGTCTTCTTTATCACCCCATAGGGGGACTACATACCTAGATCATATAAATTGGCATTCCCCTGTACCAACAACATTGCCGAATACGAGGCTTTAACCATAGGTCTCAAAATAGTAGTGCAGTGGCACATCATGGCCCTCAGAGTATACAGAGACTCCCAATTGACAATAAACCAAGTGAATGGTGAATAACATACTAAGGATGATAAGCTCACTCCATACAAGAAACTAGTGAAGACTCTCAAGAAATCCTTTATCGAGATCACATTCAAGCAAATTCCTAGAGAAAACAACAGAGCTATAGAGGCCATGACAACGATTGGATCCCTATTGGACATCCCTCACAACATCCTAAAACATGAATTCTTGGTAGAACATCTTCTCATTCCTGCATTTGAGGTACCAGAGTCAAAATTTGTGTGCGAAATTGTTGGTCCTAGAGTTCCCTGGTACCATGAAATTTATACATACCTACGAATAGGTGTCTTACCTGCTGACTTACCCTCAAGCTTAAAAATAACTTTTATTAAAAAATCCTCTAGGTTTGTCATCCTAGGAAATACCTTATACCATAGAAGCATAGACGGAACCTTATTATGCTGCCTTAATACTGATGAAGCCTTGACTGCTTTAACTGAGGTGCACAATGAGATTTGTGGTTCGCACTTGAGTGTAATGACCTTGGCCAAGAAACTATTGAGGATGGGGTATTATTGGCTCACTATGGAGAAAGAGGAACATGACTATGTCAGAAGGTGTCTACAATGTCAACAGCATGGGGACCTCATCCATGCTCCAACTCGAGCTCCATCTCATCATTACACCATGGCCCTTTTCATAGTGGGGGCTTGATCTCATTGGAAAAATAACTCCCACTTCATCTAATGGTCATAAGTTTATCATAACAGCCACCGAGTACTTTACCAAGTGGGTCAAAGCCATACGATGACCTATATAATGGGGAAGAAAATATCAAAGTTCATCCTGAACTATCTCATATCCCAATACAGTGTTCCCCAAGCTATTATCTCAAATAATGGAACATTCAAGAATCAGGATGTCTGCGACTTTTGTGAAAAATTCAAAATCCAACATCACTTCTCCACCCCATACTATCCCCAAGGCAATGGCCAAGTAGAAGCCACAATTAAAACCATTTTCAAGATCCTCAAGAAAACATTCAATGATGCAGGTCGTGACTGGCATCTATAGCTCAATCCCGCCCTTTGGGCCTACTGAACCAACATCCGTACACCCACCGATGCCACCCCTTCTCCTTGGTCTATGAATCAAAAGCCATACTACCCATTAAGATCGAGCTCCCATCACTAAGAATATCACTGCAAAACCTCATCACAGATGAAGAATATCGAGTATCAAGACTGAATGAACTAGAGCTACTAGATGAACAGTGTATAGAAGCGTTAAATCATTTACAAGTCTATCATAATAGAATCAAGAAGAGTTATAACAAGAAAATCAGAAGTAGGACTTTCCAAGTTGGAGAACTGGTACTAAAGGAGAATCAAAAGAACGTCCTAAATCCAAACAGCAAAGGAAAAATTGAACCCAATTGGTTAGGACCATTTGTTATCACAGCGAGCTATAAGTTAGGGGCATATCAGTTATCAACACTTGAAGGGCAACCTCTACAGGGGCCATGAATAGCTCCCATCTCAAAAAGTTTATGCCTACATCTTTCAAGGTATAGAACCAAAAAAAATCAAAAAAATCAAAAAAATTCTTGAAAAAATGGTTACATTGGTGAAAACCTAGAAAACAGGCGTCTTGGTAACAACAAAAAAATCAAAAATCAAAAAATCCAAAAAAAAAAAATCAGAAAAAGGATAGAAAATAGTAAAGAGAAAAATCATCCTCTAGTGAAAACCACTTCGGTGGCACTTTGGACAAGTACCTTGGTGAAAACTTAGCAAACAGGTGCCTTCTGTAAATAAGCATGTTCCATCCACCAGGATCTTCATGGCTTGTTCTACATCATCCATCTTCCATCACATTCCATACCTTCATCCATCACTCATCCACATGCATCTGCACTATAGCTTGGTCTTGTGTTCGTATCACGATCCCTCCTAGTACTACTTGGCCCATCCCAAGGCCATTTTGTCCTTCCTTTATTAGAGTAGTCTATTGTATGACGATGGGGGCATGTTCTCATTGGATTGAATTCTTGTATATTCTTGAAGTCCTAAAATCAAAAAATCCAAAAACATCAGAAAATCCAAAAAATCCAAAAACATCAAAAAAATCACAAAATCCAAAAACATTTGAAACATATCAAAATCCCAAAAAATAAGTCAAAAAGTCAGTCAAAAAGTCAAAAAATAGAGTCATCTTGTCGAACTATGGGTCTCTGAGCCTTGAACGTAGGCAAGGCTGATCTTTGATCATCCCCCGAGACACTTAGGTCA
Organism: Sequoia sempervirens; assembly: GCA_007258455.2. Classification (NCBI taxonomy): domain Eukaryota; kingdom Viridiplantae; phylum Streptophyta; class Pinopsida; order Cupressales; family Cupressaceae; genus Sequoia; species Sequoia sempervirens. The sequence goes on from VDFB02185713.1 coordinate 91,725, forward strand.
GTCCTTTAGGAGTCCGTCATAATAAACTGACATTTCATCATGTATATCTTCATCTGTAAATCAGTCAAGTTGTCAGTCAAACTACGTGGTCTCTACGTGTATAACGTAGGCAAGGCTAATCTGTTGATGATCCCCTGAGGCCCCTAGGATAGGTCCTTAGGTTAGTCTCTTGGTAAAAATCTCAAAAAACCCCAAAACATTTGAAAATCAAAAAATCAAAACATTTATAAAATCTCAAAAAATACCAAAAATAGCCCCAAAACATTTCGAAACTCCAAAAACATCCAAAAATTTGAAAAAAATCCATCTATCTCATCTCTCTTTCACCCGCAATAAACATCACTCATAATAAACAATCGTCATCCTCAACCTTTGGTGAAACAGTTAGAAACAAGTCTTGCAAGTTAATTAGTGAAAACTCAAAACGTCAAAAGCTCAAAATCTAGGTTAGTACGTATGCAAGTTGGTCAACTCTTTGTGTCAATAGCCAATCATCCAATCAATCCCATATCAAATCATCTGATATCGTCATGTCCTAGGATGCATCCTTCCTACAATGGACATCAACATCAAACATCACCATAGTTTAGTCTTGGCTATTGGTATTGAAGAACATCAGCTTGTTTGTTTACTATATATTTGTCTTTTGATTTATCTTATTTTACTCATTCCAAGGACCTATCAATGATGTCCCCAGCGAAGGGATTTAGAGAGATAGGAATGGGGCAATGATCATTATCTTTTTATCTGTTGCACTTGTTGGACATTCTTGTAATATAACCTCGGTGAATACTTGCTTTATTTAGGTATGTACGAAGGGTGTTTTAGATATTTTGTTGACCACATAGGAAGGCTTTCCTTTCTATGTTTTGGTCTGAGATGTTTGAAGTACCTGAAGTGCATCCTAGTAAGGTCTCCATATGTTAGGTGTGAACAAGGATACTCCTATCTAATTGTCGAGTCAAAGTCCATCACACTAAATACAATGTCATCCTAGTTCTTAATACTTTGATGCATCATATTTATGTGTTATCAAACATAAGATAATTGGCCCTTTGAAAATCTCAACTCCACGATAGATATTCATCATCATCATCTTTTTTCTTGTTGAAATCTCTTCTTTCTTCCATTTTTTCTTACTTTTCATGCTAACAAGGTACTATGACAGTTAATCATCACCATCATTAATCATGCATCCATAAATTGTCAGCACAATGCATATCATATAGAAAAATTGATCATCTCATATGCATTTAATATAGATTTGTTATTCTAAGCATCTCATAAACATAACATTACATACACATTTGCATATAACCATCTCTTATGTAATTACAGGAAACATAAAATAACCCATCACATCATCCAGGGAATAATCATATAACCACCATCACATCACATAAATAGATTAGGCATTTGCATCCATTTTCATAAAGCATCATTATAAACATACATATCATCCATCATCCATCCATATCATATAGAACATCTCATAAATAACCACATTGCAATCATTTTGCATTTCATTTCATAAATCATCACATATCATTATAAGAATCTGGTGCATAATTAAAACGAATCATAATAGGTAGAAAAGCATTATAAACAAACCATTGCATTAAGTGTATACATCCATCCATAATCATATAAAACATCTCATAAAAGCATTCATTGTGTCATCACATATACATCATAAGGTCATTATTCACATATCATTTTGCATATACACCATAAATCATCTCCATACCATCTTGCATAACATATTATGTCATATATAACATCGTCAAAAGTGCATATCATACATGGAAAATTACATATACTCATCAATGCATAACTGCATATCACGATCACTGCATTCACATCATCATCACCATCATAACAGAAAAAGAGATTGAAAAAGAAATCATTTTATAAATCAGCACATTTGCATCAACATACAATCATCATATAGATTGCATCATCATATAAACATACATATCATCTATCATCCATCCATATCGCATATCATATTAATCCATTTGCATATCATATGTCATCATTCATTAGAAGCATAATATAGATTTGGTAGTCACATGACCATCACATAATGCATATATCATCAGAAAGAAATGCATCCATATATATCCATCACATAATACCATAACATTATGGCATCCCATATAGAAATAGAACCATCCATAAATGCATGATACACAGCGCATCACATCAACATCATCATCTCATATATATTGTTAAGTAACTGTCATAGTACAAAATAATATTTAGATCACTGTACATGTGTGTATGTCAATAAGTACAAAAAGGCCCAACGGGCTATCAAAAATGAGCTCATATGGCACGAAAGAATAATATCTTGATCAAAATGAGGTCTAACCCTCCTGTCTGCTACCCTCACCTATGTCACTGTGACCCTCTACCGGTCTGTGGCTAGTCCACTATGAGTAATCTGGGGCCTAGGCTACTCTGGTATGGCCTGATGGTAAAGCAACCGATAATAATTCACCTCTCGAATGGCCTCCCTATATGAACGAAGAGGCATTGTGCTGTGAGAGGAGGAAACCACCATACTCTCTAACTATTGTCTGCAGCCCATCTCTGCAGCTGCCTGTAACTCTACAACCCACCTTTGTAAAATTGTTTGATCTCTCTCCACATGGGCCTGGTCCCTCTCTACTGTCAAGGCCTAGACCTAGGCCTACAACTGTACTATCAACCCATCCCTCAGATCTGGCTAACCTGCTGGCTATCTTGGTAGAGGTTGCATGTGAGGCTGGTCCTCACCCCTGGCTCGTGGTGGTGTGGCAACCCAATCCTAGTGCCCATCATATCCACCCTCTAGCCCCTGATCTCAGTCTTGCATATGTACATCATCATGAGGCTGATCCATCTAGACCTATGTTGGCTAGACTTGTGCTGGCTATCTTGCTAGAGGACCACCACCTCCTCATCCTCAACCTTCTCCCCTACCCCTAGCTCTCCGTTAAATGGAGGGTGCACCTGGAACTGTCAAATGTAGAGGCGTTCGAAACCAATCTCTATATGCCTGAGTCACTCCTGGATCTATGACCCCCTGATCATACTCCCATGGCTAGGCCACCAGCTTCCTGAAACTATCAACTGCCTCAGAGTCAAGAATATATTGCCCCCAAGCACCCTGCGATACTGTGCGAGCAAAGATGGCCGCGTAGTCATCATCTGGCCTGTCTTGTACCTCCCCAAACTGATGTTGAACTCATCTAGGTAGATATCGCTCAATCATAGTGTGCTCTCGCCCCTGCATAAACTGATTCTAGAAGGAAAAGAATAACTATTGTACATCATCAGCCCACTCAGGCCGACCAAGGTAGGGATGCCATGTAAACATTGTCATCTCGTCAATGAACATCCTCTGGTGAGGGATCCCATGATCACCTATGTGTGAAGGACACACCGCCCGTATAGTGCCAAACCACTGGATCATCAGGCCTGACTAGCACTGGAACAACCCACAGTCGAAGAAAAAAGATATGCTCCCATGCCTACACATGAAGGAGCGTGACACCTGCACCAAGTGCCCTACCATCCAAGTATGCATACTCAAGTAAATCCCTGTAAAGGGAGGCAAGAAGAACCGGACCCCATGCAAAACGGGTTGGCTTGTCGTGAACCATCTACTCCCAGCAAATCCCCCAGTTAGGACTGAAGTATCAGCCTCATCGATCCGGAGCAACAAGACTTGAAATGATAGTAGCTATCACTAGACGAAATGGTGACGTGAGCAACCGGTGACACTCTAGCTCTATCTAGCCCTCACAAAACATGATCTCATCTATGGCTAGGACTGCATGGCAGGCATCCCGTCCAACATCCATATCATGAATAACTCATTGACCATGTATCAGAAATCTGAGGATGTGCCATACGTCCTGCAAGGTAACAATGGCTTCACTAGTGGGAAGATGAAAGGATGATGTCTCACTGTGCCATCTCTCGACAAGCATAGACATCATGCCAAGATGGGTCTGCATAGATGCTATGTAGGTAATGTACCATAGCCCCATCTCTCAAAGTCAATCTTGTTCCCTATCGCTCAGATCTCACAAATAACTGAATATCTACGGTGATCTGTGCTCATGAGAATAGATCTCTCTTGCCTCCTCCTATATTAGGAAAGATCACCGTGTTAAAATCATCAGGAAATTTTCTCCTGAGCATTCAAAAAACTATCCTAGTGTTGCAAACTGTGAAGGCAGCATAGTTTGAAATTTACAAACAGTGACGATGGCATCTTCAAATCCCAAACTACACCGTAGTGGTGCACTTTGCTTAAGTATCTTGAACCCTAATTCTAAATTCCACCGCAATGTCAGAGTTTGAGGAATCTTTTCAAACACCAAACTCCATTGCGGTGGTCCATCTTGTGATGGCGATCTAGTTTAAAAGACCGAGCGGTCTAGTTTGAAATTTTAGCGGTGCTATATAGCACCACTGAAAGAGACCTAGTTCTAAAAGCAATAAATAAGCGCGTAAAACAAAAAATGAAGCTCAGGTAAGGATCACATACTGATGCCCCAATGTTGGGAGGTCACTAGTATGTCTGTATTCGATCGGAGATATGCAACGGGACCTATCGTTGTGCCATCTCGTCAGGGTATCAAGGCTCAAATCGTGAAATCTTTGAAGGCTAGATGTGTGAAAATGAATTGGAAGTGGCCTCCTAAGGCCTATTTAAGCCTAAAAATTAGGGTTTATTGACCTTTTTTGGCCATCCTGCTAGGGTTTTGGACCCCCAGTTCTGTTTTTGTCAGTCTGAAGGCTGCTTTACACCTTTTTTTGGCGTTTTACCTCATTTTTTGACCTCCCGGAGCCTTTCTAGACCTATCGAGCACCTTGTCCTCTTTTTTCGCGAGATCACCCAAAAATTAGAATTTTCATTCGATCTCTTGAGGGGGCAGTATATTACCATAATTTCCTTTGTCAAGGTAGTAGTGAGGCAATTTTTAAAATCAAAAAAAAAATTGGCTTTTGATCGAGACCATTTATTCTTTGAACCAACGCAATGAGTGCACTGCTGCAAAGAGGGGAAAAATGTAGACACGTAAAATGTACTGATTAACATGGCACATTTGATCCTGACCACTAACACTGTTTCATCATAAATCATCCCTCAATCTAACCATTTAATTGAATACCTTTACTTGATTAAATTCATCAATATTCCTCTCTTAATTAAATAAATCATTTATCTAATTAAGTCATCCTTTCTTGTTAATTAAATCAATCAGTCTGATCTAATTATCCCTATTTAATTAAATAATCAATTTTATTTGATTAAATCCCTAAAGTCATCTTATTAAATTAAATAAATTAAAACCCTATTTGATTTAATCTAACTTCATCTCCTTGGTTAAATAAAACAAAAATATTTATAAAATTAACCTTGAAATCATATTCTTCTCATATTTTGATTTAAATCAATCCATAAATCTAAATCAATATGTCACATCATTCTAGGGTATGTGCAGGATCATCATGGAAAAAATAGGCCCTTAAGTGGCAAAAAAATCAGAGTTAGGAAACTTGACGTTAAAAATTGAATAAGTTATCTATATTATTTCAAAAATATGTAAGAATAGAATCTGTAGCAAATTGAATGTAGTTTCTAAACTAATATTTTTGTTTAAAAAATAAATAAATCTATTTGGTGAAAATTTGAAATTTCAATGCAATAGTACTTAAATTTCCAGGAAAAAAAAAGTGTCTGTCTAACCACCCTAACTACAATAAAATGATAATATTTTTTTATAAGATTTTAGATATAAGTAGATGACTCATGTCTTGATGTGATTCATATTTTCGTAATTTTTCCAAGTAAATAATTAATTATGAATTTTTATTACAAATTTTAAAAAAATGTAAAAACTCATATGTCTAACCACCTTAACTTGGTCAAAACTTCATGAAATTCATTTTTTCTTTTTTTAATCATATATTATACAAATCATAGAATGTGACACATGTTTTGGATTCAAAAAATGTGATACCGTTTGAAATCTATAGATGTTTTTCAATCAACCTATCAATCAGGACTTTAGTCATAATTTGAATAGAAAATGAATAAAAATTACTTATTAAATTCAAAGTAAACCATAATTTATATTGGTGGAAACTTGATAATCTCCTTTAAAAACCCTTTTTGTTTCATCAATTTTGGGTAAAAAAAAGTCGTGAGCCACATATCCATCATATTGCCACTTTTTGGCCCATC
>VDFB02185714.1:0-24535 GCA_007258455.2 Sequoia sempervirens
CATGAATATTTGAAACATATATGTGATTCAATTATAAATTAAAAACTCAAGTTAAATAATTTATGATTTCATATATAATTTTTAAAATTGAAATCAAAATACCCCATAAGGGTTGCCAAGTATGACCAGTGTCGATGTATGTACTCGTGGAATAGATGATTTCCCTTGCATCGTTAGTGTCATCTATACACCAAACAATTTGATTGTTAAAATGTATTGCAAACTTTTCTTTGATATATACAACCATCAAAATTCTTATAAAATGAACGTACATCTAGATGCATATTTATACATGTCATAGTGTCTCCTCTGAGTGATGTTACTATATGAGGAACTCTACAAATGAACCCCAATAACATGATGAGACCACGAGATCTCCCGTCCTTTGAGCCAGGTGCTTGGCACGATGGGAGTCCCTTGCTTGACTAGTACATGTAGGGGCGGGTCTGACACTCACAGGTACTGGGACCAGCTCCATAAAACTCCTCATTATCTCATCTGTCTCTATGCCCCCACTGCAGCTATGGAAGGCAGTGATCGAGGGTCTCTCTTGAGGTGTACTAAAGGAACCCTGTGGGACAGGAGGCTTGATGATGTGGGAGTGCTGAGGAATGGGAGGACCCGGGAGGAGCAGCAATTTGCACGCCTGGGGCATGGGGGGATCAGCCTTGCCCCCCCTAATCTCTGTTGGCATCTTTAACACCCCAGAAATGATCTGCAAATCAAAATAGTATGGGCTTTTCCCCCCAAACAAACTCTATAGGTTTTTTCTCCATAAAATGTGGGCACTCCCCAGTGGGGACTATCCAAAACCATATACCGTGATCCCCGCAAAAATGTGATCATACGGATGGCAGCCACCGACTCATCAGATATGAGGAAAAACTAGGCGCACAAGACTTTATTTCTCAAATCTCTGGAACAAAAGATTACACTAAACACATGCACTGAACAATAACTTGCAGCTAAAAGAGACTTGCAAACTTGTTCTTACACAAAGTGAACAGCAACTACACAACAACTTGCAGGCAAAAGAGGCTCAGCAATTTGTTATCACAAGTACGGTTGAAAATAAATGAGCAAGGCTGCTCTTATTTATAGACAAACAGAGGAGTAGGGAACCCTAAAATCTCCTTGCTTTAAATGACTTACCAACATGCAAGCACTATTCTAAAAACTAGAAGATAAGCCCATCACCACCTATGAAACTACAAAAAGAAGGAGGATGCCAATGATCACAACTTGGTACATTTCTCTTCTTCACGAGTGTAGATGAATTAGTGAGAATAGAAAGCTTCTAGATAGTTCTAGTTTAAATCTCGATCACATCCACCAAAAAGAACTAGAAATTGTGTCTTTGCGAGGTGCATCAATACTATCTATAGAAAAAAATTTCTTTTCTAGGATTTCTTCGTCATTTGCAATCAATCTTAAAAAATCTTTGACCTTATTGGCCACTTTCTCGAACCTTCGTGACATCATGGAAATTGGAAAAGTTTTATGTTTTTCCTTCATCCACTTTTGTGCAAACTTCTTGTTGTATTTCTCCTTATGCATGTCCCATATTCTTTCACATTCTTCCTTGTAGATAGTAACACTTTCAGGCCAAGGTGGTATTGAGAAGCATTTTTCAATGATGTCTAGTTTCAGGCTACAAATCACTCTATCACCTACCTACTGAATCTCCCGTGTCATCGGATTATAATGCTTGATGCAAGCAATTACAAATTCCAGGCATTGCACTAAAATAGGAATGGATGTTGTTGCAAGTAGTTCGGAGTGACCAAGATGCTTGACTACAATGTTTCCTGCATTTTCCAATGCTTGCAAGTTGAATACTGGTTTGATGTGGTGCAAGTTAGTCTCAATTGTTTTGATGAAGTCGTGATATAGCACTCATTTGGTCTTGAACCCGAGGGAAGTGTACTCCATATCGAAAACCTTGCAGAATCACTGTAAACTCGCCTATATTCAAACAAGTTTTACACAACTTTCTAAATTTAGTTTGCTAGTTTTTCTTCTTTAAACAGACGAGTTTTTTCAAAAAAAAAATCTGAGATATGGGTTTTGTTTAGAATTTCATTACAAGAAGACCCAAATTGCCCGTTTTTGAAAATTTTGAGTTTTGAGTAAAAAAGTAGCAAACCCAAATTTCTTCAAATTTTCTTGAAAAAAGTTGGCATCTGGGTTTTGTCCAGAAGCGCATTCTGGATGAACCCAGTTGGTCAGATGTTGAAAATTCTGAAGGTTGATTGAAAAAGCAGCAAACCCTAGAATCTAAAATTTTCCTGAAAAAATTATGTCCTGGGTTTTGTTCAGAAGTATGTTTTAGATGAACCTAGATGATCAAATCTTCAAAATTTTGATGATTCCTTGGACATGCATGAAAAAGAAGCTGTTGCAACGTGAAAAAATTCTTCAAAAATTGTTTAGAATCATGAGTTGAGATGGCCCAGATCACTGAAAATTGATAACCTTGACCTCCTTCTTCAAAGAATTGATGTTCTGGATGAAAAAAGTGTGAAAAAGCAGGCTCCTTTGTATGCTAGTCTGAAAATTATGAAGAAATTAGCAAAAGCTTTAGCCTTTAAATTTTGAAATGAAGAATTTTGTATGTCTCCTCTTCTCTCTCTTTTTGATGCCACCTACAAAAATTATGAGGAATGAATGGCAAAGACATCTTAAATAAGTGTGAGGATGAGAAAATCTTCTTTCTTTTTTGCTCACTCCTTCAAACCCTAGCTTGAGCTTGTTCATCGAACTTAGATGTTTTTCTTCTCCATGAAATTTTGAAATTTTGAAAATTTGGCTAAGGCATGGTTTCTTGGGCACCCTTCTTGGAGTTAGTCATTTTCTGAGAGTTTTCAACTTTTTCTTGACTTTGAACCCCAGTTTGAATTTGATTTCCGCCCTCCAGATTTATCCTACAAACGAGCTGAATTGATTCATCATGAAGCTTGATGGAATCTGGCAAGATTGTTCTAGAGACAACTTTGGCTAAAAACTTCATTTTTCTCTTCAAAATCATGGGTGCCTATCTCGTTATGGGGCACCCAACTTTCCCAGTGTTAGCCATTTTTAAGTTCTTTAAGTTTTCTTGTTTCCCTTTGATCTTCTCATGAATTCTCAATTCCGGGAGCTAGATTGATCTAATCGGCTGACTGTCAGATTCATTAGATAGTTGAGAAGACTCTAAAAGGGGTGCCTAGGAGTGATGTCTCCTAAAAGCTGAATTTTGAGGGTCAAAAGCTTGGGCACCCCTGGCTAGCTAGGGTGCCCAACTCTTCCAAAGTTAGAATATTTTCTGTGTTTTTCACATTGCTCTTGACTTTTGTGATTTTGCTCATCTTTCTCCCTCTATTCCGCCTTCGATATCTGATCACTACCAACTCTGATTGACATGATGATTGCATTGGAGAGCTTGATCAAGTCTGAAGAGATCATGTTGGAGGTGTCGACTGCAAATTCATCCATTTAGGCCCTCAAAATTTTGGGCATCTATCTCCTTCCGGGGCGCCCAGTCCCTCCAGACTTAGTTATTTTTGCTTGATTTTCAACCTTCAGCTTTGAATCTTCATGTTATAGCTTTAGTTTGATATGGATTTGTTGGTGATTGACAAATTTGATGATCTAACGAATACATCCACTGTGAAGCTAGTAGGATCCTGCGGAGATTGGGCACATTTGCAAACCCTAACTACTGGATTTGGTGTTCCAAAAGGCTGGGTGCCCCTGGCCACCTGGGGCACCTAGAGTTCTAAGACTTAGAATATTTTCTATTATTTTCATGGTTTGCATTCTGCCACTTGGTTGAAACCTCTTTGTTTGATCTCAAATTTTGGAAGATTGGTTGATCTGATGACTGCACTGTCGGCCACACTATGGAGCTGAGAAGAATCTGAATAACATTGCCTAGGAGCACAGGTACATTTTTTATTTTGCAAATTTTTCCTATTTCCTCAGCCGATGCGGCGTGCTTTTCGCTTTGCCTTGCTGTAACATTCCTTCTCTGCGATGAAAAATTTCCCAGGCGGTTTGGGACCTAGATTGAAGGTAGAATTTTTGGGTCTCCGATTCTTTAGCGAAATGTTGCCATTTTTCAATGACTTTCCGGTTTCCTTCTCCATTCTTCATTCTATTGTATGTGTTTTAAATGATATTTGAATATGTCCTTGTGACTAGTGACCCCTCATTATTAAGCTGAATTCTGAAATGCTGAAATTACAAAAAAGAAAAGCTACTTGGGATATAGGAAAAAGATGAATTTTTTTTTTATTACAGTTTGATGAGAATTATTTTCAACTAATCTCAAAATCACGTTTTAGTTAATAGCCAACTTTCTATTTTTGAAAAATTTTGCTAACATCTGTTCAAAAAGGAACCAGGAAAAACCCTAAAAAAAGTTTATATTTTAGAAAGTTTCTGAAAATAGCAATTGATTTTCTATGTAAAAGTGACTAAAAATTGAGATTTGGGTTTTATATTTGATGCTCAAGACTAAAATTCGGATCATCGATTTTTGAAAAATTTTGGAGTTTTTGACCCTCATACAGACATATTTAATTCAACCTTTTTTTTGATAATTTTGTGTGAAGACTTTTTACTCATTTTATATGCAAAGTACAGATGCTTGAGCAAAAATTTTAATTTGGGGTACACGATTTGGCTCTGTTTGGGGACCATGGCGTATACTTATGACATAGGAGAACCAAATAATCTTTGGAGTTTTGAAGCATTGACCAGTACCTTATCCATTGGGTATTGGAGTCAACAACATTTCCTAACTACCTATTGCAGGACTTTCAGTAAGTCACCTAGGACAGGACTTCCTAAAATCACCTAATAGTTGGACTTCCCTAAAAATCACCTAAAACATGACAAAACTGTTACGAAAGGGGAAACACAACATAATGAACACATTACAGAAAGGGGAAACACATCATGAAAACAAAAGAAAATTACTCCACCAAAGGATGTCATTTCTACCTAAAAGGCTTTACTTTTCTTCTAATGGGTATCGCAGGAGGAAAATCTTCTGGGATGAAGATTCTCATATCTTCATATATCCAAGCAAAGGCACCTTGACAAAAAGTTAGAATATGGCGCAAGGAATGAAGTAGGTGCCACTGAGTCACCAACTTTGTTGTCATTCATCTTCGGGATGTCTCTATTGTCAATCTTTGGGATGTCTCTATTGTCAAACTCTTCAAACCAATCGATCACATTCCAAACCTTATTTCTATAATGTCGTAGATGATCCTTTTTGAGCTAGAAATATCCTTTGATTGGCTCATCAATTAGCTCCACATCCCCTTTAACACATAGGATTTCAATTACCATGTTTTTGACATTTTTGAGGCCCAAAAGAAGCACCTCTTCAGCTTCAGTGAACTCCAATTGTAGCAATCCTTTAGCGGGGATGATCATTTTCCCTTCTATGAACCTACAGCTAAACAACCCCCATCTAAATGCATTTTCCATAACTTTGTATCCTCTTTCAGTCTCTTTTCAAAACAAGCAATATTCTAGTCTTCAATTCCTATCTCTGACAGTGTTACATAATTACCAAGACCCATTTCTTGATATAGAGTTTGGGCTGGGGTGTTTTGGATTTTCACCACCATGAATTGGGATTTGGTTTCAGGTTCTATCTTGATTCTTCCTTCCTCCACAAGAATGGTTGCAAACGACCAATCTAACTGCATTTCAACACCGAGATCTCTGCAAAAGTTCCAGCTCAACAACATCCTGTAGCTAGGTAGAATGCAAACTAGTAGGATGGTCATTTTTATCTTCTTCTCTGGGAAATATTCCAACCTTATTTTCAGAGTGTCCTTCAATTGTCCGACCAACAACACCAACTCAGATTAAAGTGAATAGAGCTCATGTTCTAAGTTTATGTGCACAAGAGTCCCAATGCTTTCATCACTTGTAGAGGCATGATGTTGTCTGAGGCTCCTGAATCAATAATGCAATTGCTCAATTTGAATCCTCCTATATAGAAAGATATATAGAAAGGTTTGTGATTTTCATTCATGGGAAAAGATGATTCGAGCAATGTAGGTTGAATTGAAGCTTCTTTCTTTACATGTATTATTTTTTCCAACTACTTAGGATGATCACGAAGATACTCCAATTGTGAAATTTCAACCTTGGTCTTCATCATGGAATTTACAATGTCAAAATTTGATGGAGATGGGTCTTGAGTAACCACTTTACCATTCTCTTGTTCTTTAGCTCTCCGCCTCTCTTCTTCTTCCTTTTGTGCTTGCAAGTGCAAAGCACCTGTAAACACAGGCAAAGAGTGTCTTTTGTGATTTGCTGCAAGAGAGTAGTGGCGTAGGTATTCTTTTTCTTCAACAATGGGTTCACTTTGAAGGTATCCCAGAGTGGAGTCGCCATCGAAGTTGTTCGTCTTTGGTAAGACAACATCCGAACTTGGTGTTGGGACAAAACTGGAAATGGGTGCAACATCAGCATATCCCATAATTTGGTTCATTCTTAAATTCTCTGGACATGTAGAACCTGTATGTGCATCACTATATACAATGTGTTGATGATGATAAACAATGTGGCATCATCTTTTCACAAACATAAAGAAGACTTGTAGTTTTTTAGACTACATGACACATTTCAATGTGTTGATCATAATAAACAATCATTAACCACTTGACTAAAATTTTGAAATCTTGATTGATCGTTATTCATTTTTACATGCAAACATTCAGGCTTATACAACCTTTTGATTATGTTTTAACCTTTTTCCAATTGGAGCCACCAATATATTTGTAGTTAATTTGCATAGAATCTTTTTCCTTTAACTAGTGGTTGTTTCAGGACCCATGAATCCTCCTTTTGTATCAATCTCTTCTATGAAGATTCTTTGATCTTTCTATAAACAACATCCATTTAATAGTTCTACAATGAATGGTGATTTATCCTTTGATACACAGCAAGTTAAGAAACTAACTTCCCAAGAATGAAACCTCAAACAAGTTTGATTGAAGAAAGATACCAACACCTCTTCCAGACACCTCTACAATACATTGTTCACACACTAGTGAACACAACTTCTTTGACACAACGATCCAACACACCAAATTTTGAATATAAAATCTCTAGATTCTTTTGATCACAATATCCAAAATGTATAGGTAGATCTCTAACATAGAAGAAATGGATAACAACACCAAAACACTACTTTGTAACCCAAAGCACACTTTTCCTTTTTTTATCAATTTTTCTCAAAAGAAAATGGAAAACACACACCAAGAACACATCGTCATCACCTTCATCACCTCCTCAACTCTAGACATAAGCTTATCTAAAGAATACTATAGGTTGACACCTATAGCTTACTAATGACAACATAATGCAACTAATCAAAGCATTGAATCAATGTGACAACACATACTCTTGCAACAATCTTCCTCTAATATAGTTGACACCAATAACAACAAGCTTGTTGACATCAATGACAACACCAATGGCTCATACTTGCAATAGATGGTTTAATTTGAAACACTCATTTTCCTTTTGCAACAATTTTGATTTTTCTTGTAAACCATCTTTCCTCTTATTTGCCTCATCAAACAAAGTTAAGTTTTCTTTTGAACAACTCTTGATTTTTCAAACTCTTTTAAATTTACTATCAATTGTGAATTAGATTTCTTAATTTCCATCACTTCTTCCTCGAAAATATATTTTTCCTTCTTTACACTTTTTCCTATCTTTCCCATTGAAACAAATGACTCACCATCCTCTCTCTTAGTACCTACAGTTTTCAGAACAACACTTGACAATCTCTTGCAATTTCCATTAGACAAGCTTCTGTGACTCTACCACCTTCTCTAATTCTCCTACTGATGGAAAACAATGTGCATTAAATATGTGCACAAACAAAAAATGACCTTTATTGACTTGGGAAATTTTCTTTATTGTTCAAAAATAACGATCTCCTTTGGTCGTTCAACTTCAGCCTTCTGAATAATTGTTGTGACTTTGATTGGCATGCTATTTCGCTTCAAAAGAGTTACGAACCCTCATTGTCAGATTGTTTTAATATCAACATACTTGGAGACACTTCCATAGTCTATCTTTTCCTTTATTAGATCTTCTCATAACATTTATGAAGTCTTATTCTTTGACTGTAGCTTTATTCACTCTTCTAATAACATTTTTTATGTCTTCTTCTTTGACTATGACTATCATATCCTCTTAGGTGTTTCTATAGCGATCTCATGATCTTCAGCAATAGCCCTTCAATCCTCCCCAAATCGATAACTTATACTATGGAGACCTACACAAAATGCTTTTGTAATTTCCTTCACACATATTCTATTCTCCTTCCTTTGACTAGTGATCACTTTTCTACGATTAGCTTGTTTGCTTCAGGGATAAACATTGCCACAACCTTTAATCTCCTTTGGGAGTGGCTGGCTTTTCTCCTTCAACTTTTTCCTTTAACTGGTAGCTATTGCAAGACCTATGACTTCTGCTTTTCTATCAATCTCTTGTGTGAATATTCTTTGGTATTTCTACAATTGACCTCCCTTTAAAAATTCTCCAATCAATAGCAATTTATCTTTTCAAGGATGTATGTATAATGTTTAATGAACTATAATCTTCCTTCTCCTTCGATCCTTCATATAGAGACAAATTTGTCTTGAAAATTAATAATATTTTGATGTCTTTGACCTCCTTGAATGTTATAGTTTTCTTTGCTGCAATCTACCCACGATCTCTCAATGATCTTTTTTTGTCACTTTGAATCTTTTTGAACGTATTCCAAGAAGCATGGTGCTCAAAATCTTCAAGTTCAATTATTTCCCAATTAACCTGCTTTGATATCGAATTTAGTGTTTTAAAAGATAGAGAATAAAACTTGGATTGGAACAACAAACATAAATTGATAACACCGACACAAATAGTTCTTCTATTTATAAAAAGGATTACATGGATTTCAACATACGTAGCTCAATATAGAGGTCTTTTTCAAACTTACAAACTAAATAGTGAGGGGAACTCTTTACAGAGATCACACACAATAAAATAGATAGATTGCATAGCTTTTAAGGAAAATAAAATGGTAAAAGTATGGAAATTGCTATGTATTTAAAATCAGTAAAAGCATTAAAAACAAATTTAGAATTTCTATCTAAAGAACTCCAATTGAATGGTTGGCATCACCTACCTTATCTTTATTTGCACACTTGGTATAGCTATTGAACAATAAACTATGAGATTTTTCATCGCTCATAATTTTGAAAAAAGTTTCCAATGTTTTGTATTTCAAAAGAGAAAGGAACGAGGTTTTAGAAATGGACACTACAATCATTGGAAGGCAATTGATTGAGGATTTTAAAGGAGCTTGCAATTATAAGGATCACAATTTACAAAGAAGAAGGCTTTTAAAAGGTGTGTCGTAGAAATTCAAATACAAAGGAGAATCATTTTTTTAGAAGATTGATGCAATAGTTGGAATATGCCAAATAGAATTTGGTGTTTAAATCAGCTATACAAGGAGGAATTATTTGGAACATTCCAAATGATTTGAGCAATGTAGGCTGAATTGAAGCTTCTTTCTTTGCATGTATTATTTTGTCCAATTGCTCAGGATGATCACAAAGATGCTCCAACTGTGAAATTTCAACCTTGGTCTTCATCATGGAATTTACAATGTCAAAATTTGAAGGAGATGGGTCTTGAGCAACCACTTTAGCATTCTCTTTTTCTTTAGCTCTCTGCCTCTCTTCTTCTACCTTTTGTGCTTGCAAGTGCAGAGCACCTATAAACACAGGCAAAGAGTGTCTTCCGTGATTTGTTGCAAGAGAGTAGTGGCGTAGGTATTCTTTTTCTTCAATAATGGGTTCACTTTGAAGGTATCTCAGAGCGGAGTTTCCATTGAAGTTGCTCATTTGTGGTAAGACAACATTCGATCTTGGTGTTGGGACAAAACTGGAACTGGGTGCAGCATCAACATATCCCATAATCTGGTTCATTCTTAATTTATTTGGATATGTAGAACCAGTATGTGCATTAGTATAAACAATGTGTCGATCATGATAAACAATGTGGCATCATCTTTTCACGAACATAAAGAAGACTTGTAGTTTTTCAGACTACATGACACATTTCAATGTGTCTATCATAATAAACAATCATTAACGACTTGACTGAAATTTTGAAATCTTGATTGATCATTATTCATTTTTACTTGCAAAAATTTAGGCTTATACAACCTTTTGATAATGTTTTAACCTTTTGCCAATTGGAGCCATCAATATATTCGTAGTTAATTTGCATAGAATCTTTTTCCTTTAACTAGTGGTTGTTTCAAGACCCATGAATCCTCCTTTTGTATCAATCTCTTCTATGAAGATTCTTTGATCTCTTCTATGAATCCTTATGCATTGACGACTTTGTATTAAAAAATAGTGATCTAATTTCTTCAACCTCTTTTAGGGGTATTGTCTCCTTCGCTGCTATCTACACATTATCTCAACTATATTTCTCTTCCAGTTTGAATCTTTTCAAAACTATTCTAAGAAGCTTGGCACTCACAATCTTCAACTTCAATTCTTTTGTGATCAACCTGCTCTGATGCCAAATATAGTTTTGCAAAACACAAACAATAAAACTCAAATTGTAATAACGATTACAAATTGATATCAGACACAAATAATTCTTCTATTCATAAAATGGACTACATGGATTACAACATAATGCACCTCAATATAGGTCTTCTTCGGATTTAGAAACCAAGTGGCATGGGGAGCTCTTTATAGAGATCAAAACCCCTAAAATAGATACATTTTCATGCATCATCCACCATACTCACCTTTGATGCTAAGTGGACTCATGATATGAATATTTGCAACCCACTATGCAATATTATCATCACTTTTGTACGTGAAAACTGTATAGACACACTTAGTAACATGAACTTGTTGTATAAGTCAAGTACCCATTACTTATTTCTCTCCTTGAGAAATGAGAAGATTTTCGCATGTTTTCTATAACATAAAGAAGACTTGTAATCTTTCAAACTATATGACACCTTTCAATGTGCTAATCATAACAATCAATGATTAGGCACTTGACTCACTTTTTCAAACCTTCTTCAACTATTATTTATTTTTACATGTGAACATTTTATCTTATACAATCTTTTGAATATATTTGTAACCTTTTTCCAGTTGAATCCGTTAATCCATTTATAATTAATCCGAACAAAATCTTTCTTAGATTGTTCTTTCCTCTCTATTCCAACATGAATTTTAAAATTATTCTTCAATCCATAAATAGAAGAAGGACGAAGAGTGCATAACTTTTATTTTTTACATCATCCAAGTAACAATGAGAACATTGCATGCATTCAATTCCTTGAGATAATTTCCAACCTATAACATATGTGACATCATTTATATCTCTCTTACTATATCGAAGGGCTTCATTCTTTGGCCTCACAATTGGTTGAATTATTTCTCTAATTCCTTGTCCATGCTCTCCCAAACCTTTTACATCATAGCCCATTTTATTTTAACACTAGTGACTTATTTTGCAAGATTCTCAATTGGACACAAATATTACATCTTTCTTTCCCATACTCATTAAAATCTACTACCAATTGTGGAGGATTTATGGATGTTGGAAGGGGAGTTCAATTCTCCACATGGTATCCTTTAGAAAAGAAATGAGGTTTAGATGATTTCTCTAATAGTATTATAGATCTAGTGAGATTCGTTAATTCTACGGGCCTATAGGATATTCCTTTGTCCGGGTCACTCTTTACCTGGTCGAATAGATAACAGGGTAACCACCTTATTCAAGTATATTTAGATCGCTTCTTGATTTCTTGAAATTGGAGCACTCTTCCAGTTCTTACCCTTATTGCTCTCCAAAGAACAAGTTTGGATCATAGTGTCCTCCTCCTTAATTGGGATTCCAAAGTAGTTAAAGGACCTTTCCCTTTCAGCTATGAGATAATGTTGATCCGCCACTCTGATTTTAGAGACATTATGGAAAGATGGTGGAATGAGCCATGTAATCGCACCCCTATGTTTTTCCTGACCCATAAACTTGAAAAAGTTAAAGAATGTGTCAAAGGCTAGAATAAATATTCGTTTGGAAATATCTTCCACACTAAGAAACATTTAAGATTAAAGATCAAGGAAATTCAGGATTTGATGGAGCAGGGTGGAGTTGAGGAAACCATTTACAAAGAAGAATGAGATCTAAGTTCATACAATGGTTGAAAATAAATATAAAAGATGAAATTTTCTAGAAACATAAATCGAGGATACAATGGTTGTCAGAAGGTGACAAAAATACAATATTTTTCATCAATCAACCCTAAAACAAAGCAACAGAAATAGGATTAGATCTCTAAAAAAAGATAATGGGCTAATTTTGGAAAGGGAAGATGATATTGCTAAAGAATTTGTCTTGTTCTTTTGAAATTTTCAAAGCACGCTCAAGGCTGGCCAGCCATTTCTCTTTGTTGTGCTTAAAAAAAGTTGGATTGAAGGGAAGAGTTCTTAATTTAATTACCTCATGTGTGACAACTCCAAAATGCTCAGTTTTGGTTTGGGTATTTGAAGGATAAAATTGTTCAATAAAGCCTTGAAGAGCACAAAGATATACTAAGAAGGGGAGGGGGAGAGGGGGGGAGAGTGAATCGGTATATCTATAAAATTTTACCCTTTACAACCTTTATCAACATCAAATTCAAACACAAATCAACTATGCAAGAATCTCACAATATGAACAAGTTGACACCAATATTTTACGTGGAAACTCTTGCGGGACAAAACCATGGTACAAACAATGTACTTTATGAATTAAATAAACTTTTACAATGAATGTAGGCACCAACCTACTTGAATCACCAATTTGTATTTTAGTAGGCACCAACCTACAAAGAGCACCAACCCTTAATCATGATTTAGTAGGCACTAACCCCTAATGTTCGTAGGCACCAACCTATCGGAAGCTCCAACTCCCACTCGCCAAGCACCAACTTAGCAAGAATAATAACTTGAATGAATTTTGTGTTCCACCTTCAATATTGCTTCTTCAACGGATGATGGACTTTACAATCTTCTTGAAAGATATTCAAATAAATCTTTTACAACATCTGCATTTAAATGCTTCTTTCAAATCTTCCTTTGATGATCTCCTCTTTATTTTCTTCCTGAATTACATATACAAATGTATCTTCTTTTATATCTGTATAAATCTGCACACACACACATATATATATATATATAACTGCTGCAAATTCTTCTTTATTCTGCCCTTTATACACTGAAAAGCTACTCCACAAACTTGATCAAGCCTTAAAAATACTTCTCTTAATAAATTTTTGTCTCTTCCTGAATTTGAATGATATCAACTTTGTCTCAGATTCAACAATCTACCCACCAGCTTATATCTTCTTATTCAATGTTTTTGTTTTTTTTTCATACACAACTCATATGCCATATATATCTGCTTGGTTTTAATCCTCCAATCTGCTCCTCTGATAATTTATCTTTTATTCTATTCTACAGCACACACTTCCAATCTTCAGATAAAATACATCTTTATGCACTCTTCTTAATCAAGAATTTGATCTCTATTCTTCAAAAATCCGCTTCTATAATTTAGCTTTTTCTACGTCCATAATGTAGTCTAGATGATATACATTTTTTCGCCCAGCACTCTCTTCACCTGATTGTATTTCAAAGATATGGCATTAATTTTCACATACTACTACCACCTGCTTACGACTCAAGGATGAAGCTTTTTATTCCACACCTTACTACACCCAATTGTGATTTAAAGATAAATCATTTATTCCACACACTCCAGCACACTTCAATCTGATTTGACTTCATATATGTATATTGATCAACCTTTGCAACATTTTGTGAAAGGTTGCATCATTTCAAATCTGACTTTTCTGTTTTGCCTTTTCAATGCTAATCACACCATTTCGGAAAATTTAATTACACCCCTTCAGATTTCTTAAATCGTACCACTTTACCTTTAATAAATCTGATATATACACTTTGATCTCTTTTAGAAATAATTGTTCTTCAAAAGAAATCGTTGCCTTGTGATTTTTCTTTTAGACTTCAGATGTATAATAAATCGCACCATTTTCAAATCGCACCTTAATCACTATTATTTTTTTGATTACATCTTTTTTGTTTATTAAAATCTGTGTGTAAGACACGTCTCTTCAGGCATATGAATGATCATCTCTTTTCAAGAGCCAATCGAATGAGTATATTTCTTTGGTGATGCATCTAGAAGAAAACCGAATCATATGAACACGTCTTTTGATTAATCACCTTGTTTATTGATGTCGTCTTATCTGGAAATGAACACGTGCTTTCAAGTTTTTATGCTTTTTGGAGATCGCATCTGCTCATGTAAGAATACGTCTTTTGGTTGTTTAAGTTTCCAGAACATTTGTTATGTCATAACAAATCACAAATCGGATTTGTTAGAATAAACAATTCGTTCTTCTCAAGATTTTGATCTGTAGATGTTTATTCATTCAAATTTCAAATCTTTTGATATTGGATTACTCTGGCTGTAGCAATCTTCAGATCTTGCTCCACAATACTAACAATATTAGCCGATCTGATTGTAACCATGAACATTAACATCTCTGATTTTATTTTGGCTTTGTCAACAATTCCAATTCTGAATATCATCACAGGCAGTAATCTGAGTGTTCTTCTTTGTTGTGACATCAACTATGATGATTTGATTTCCTTTCATCTATTTTTATGCTCCTTACAAGTCTTCCTTCAACATTTCTTTAATGGTCTTTCTCATTTGAAGATCTACATGTGTCTTTCTTTTTCCTAACTCTTTTTGTATGATCATATTTTTGACAACAAAATCCTTCATGACTTTGCCATCAATGACAACATTTCCAACAAGCCTTAGTGGCAAAAATGAGATGGTTCTTTTTGGAAGGAGCTAAAGACTAGGTCGTGATCCTAAGAACAACATACTTGAGAAACTTGGACCGAGGCTGCTTCTTATGGGAAGAAGAACTCCCTTATGGATTTGTCTTTTGGAACAATTTGCTCAAGATAAGAGGAACACTAAAACAAGGAGTGCAAAAGAGAATAGGGAATGGAGAAAAGTCTGATTTTTAGGAGTATGCTCGAACAAATTGTGCTTCCTTATCATCAAATAATAATCTCTAACAATTTAAACTAAGAATGATAAGAGCTATTGGCAAAATGGTTACGAGTTATATCAATGACGATGTTCTCAAAGGGGGAAGACCACAAAATTGGGAGGCGGACTTGAGTCTTCGTCTTCAAGAGGTTGGTGAAGCTGATCTCTTCTCGAAGGAGAGGGAAGACAAATGGATATGGACCAAAAATTCATCAGGAGAAATCTCAATCAAATCTATTTATGAAGTTTTGGAAAATTCGCTGCTTTCAAAGGACTTTAATTGGAAAATGGTCTCGAACAAGAATTTAATACCCAAAGTTAATAGCTTTTGTTGGGCAGTGGCTCATGGCAAGATTTTTACTATAGATAATTTGAAGAAAAAAGAATTTCATTTGGTTAGCAAGTGCTACTTTTGTAATGAAGTCAAAGAAACTATTTTGCACTTCCTGTTTGAAAGTTCCTACTCTCGAAAAGTTTAGTCTTTTTTCATTATTAACCTAATAATAGATTGGGTCTTCCCCCCTCAGTTAAGATGTTTATAGAATATTGGAATTTTTGTCCCTACTCTTTTTACATCATTATTGATCTATGGAGGCAAGGTCCGTATTTTCGCCCCTAGGGATTGTGGAAGGAACGAAATTATAGTCTTAGGGATACAACAAGGAACAAAGATTATATTAAAAGAAAAACCCAACTTCTTATATAAGCCAAATCAGTATGACAGTAATTAGCTTCGATTGCGGATGCTTTATTTAATTTTTAAATGAGTATCGAGATAGAGTTAATTTGTTAATTGCTATGTTGCTCATAATGGTTGTGGGCGTAATTGTGGAAACGGAAATGAAGTGCCCCAATGATTGTCCTAGTAGGAATAACATTTGGAAGTATAAGTGTAATAAGACAAAAGGAAATCTTATTAACGCCCCGTGCTTGGTTAATAAAGGAAGGCAGTTCAAAAAGTTTCAAATCATGATTCGAGTTCCCCAAATCCCCATCAAAAATATTTTGAATGATGAACGATATGACGTTTCCGTATCGGCTGAGGCTGATAGTTTTGTCTGAGTCAGATGGCTTAATTATGCCTTTAATGGTCGGTTTGAACCGTGGCCATTCGAAATGCAAACTTGTAACATTACCGTCAATGCTGAAAACTTCACATTGTCGGTGATATCGGTTTTAGATTAGAAAGGTGTAAAGAAGGACTACTTGCTTCTACACAGAGATAGTTTATCGAGTAAAGAAATTTTGGGAGACCCCAGAAAGAGGACTTGAGCTGAGAAATTTTAAATCTCTGAGATAGAATGCTGAGCTGTGGGGTCTCTTTGAACGTGCGGGATTCACTCCGTTCTTTAAAGCAATGAAGGGTTACAATGAAGATTTAAGTTAGAAACTTGCGAATGCTTGGAGCGATAGAGAGGTAAATATAGGAGGACTGCCCCCTACATTCTCGCCAACTGCTGCACAACCCAACAAACCTCCTCGATGCTTGCAACTGCTCATTACCCATTCAAACTGCTACTTCCATAATGATAGGAAATATGGGAAAGAGTTTGAAATGGTGAGAAACCTCCAAGGGAATGACACATATTCATGTCCTAAAACCTGTTTAATGCTGATATGAGTCTTTGCTATCTTTTACTATCCCTGCCACTGTCATTCCCAGAATCTTCATCCTTCTTTGCAATCTCCATAGATATCAGCAGTTTGGTTTTAAAGATCTGTCTTTTACTAAGCTTGATCCTTAATAATTGACCTCTGTCATTAATGGTCTTACTACTGTTCCCTGCCATAGATTTGTCCACACACCAAGCATGTGTAGACTGTCCTTGGCACAATACTCTAACCTTGTTTCACAATGTCATACTCTGAATTAATAGCAGCAGTTATAACTCCCCAGAATTCTTCACTGTCATCAGAATTCTTCTTAACAACTGGGCACCTAATCTCCAAGCAATCCAATGAATCCTTGCTAACATTATGCATATCACTTGTAAAAAAAAACATGCTCTATTTCTATTCCTTTATCATGCTCACTAAATCAATTGCTCTTACAGATATGGAAGGATCTGCACTTGGCTTATTAGAATCCGCAATAAATTGACTCTCACCTTTGACCTGATCACTGACATTTTCTGCCTATCTTGCATTGTCCTTTAGACTTCCCTTACTATACCTTTTATGGAATAATGTGATCTGTCTTTGATTGTGACCATTTGAAACTCATAGAAATGAAATCACTATTCCAGTTTTCCTTATTGATTACCCCTTTATACTTTTCCTTACCTTGGTCTCTTCTTCAGATAAATAATCTGCTCTATAGATAAGGAATTCAAGACAGCAGTTTGGGCAACATCATGACAAAGATTCTGCAGACATCATCATTGCCACCTTTTAGTTCTAATGTTGCATTTAATTTGGCCATGGTCTGAATGGCAAGAAAAGTTTGGACTCACTCATATTTCCAAGCTGGTAATGAATGGAGGTCATTGTCATCTTTCTTGGCTCAGTCAACCTTATATCTTTTCATGATGACTGTATTATGTACCCTCTATTGAACTACCTTCATGAACCTCATACCCTTCGATTCACTTTACTGTCATAAACCTTGTACTAGCACTTTTCAAATCCTTTTCTCATGCATATATGACGACAAGTGTAAGACTTCAAGAACAACAATAATATTGTTCAGTTTACTAAAGCTTCCAGTTTGGAAGAAAAACCCTTTCGCTTAATGGTTATGCTTAAATGTTGAAGCAAGTATCCTCCTTATTGTGAGCGTAGGTCTTTTATGGGATCCTCAGAGTAGCTAACTATCACTAAATCCTTTGAACTGTCCTTTCTAACATCACATTATCCTCCTAAGTCTGAGATCTGCCCTCGCTGTCATGGTGCACCTATAATGATAGGTTACTATGTTCTATCTTGATGCACATTATCCATGAAAGATGGCTGCATTTAAACTCTCTTCAAATTCATAATCATTGTGCTCATATATGACAGGTAACCTTTTTTTGTTGTACAAGCTTGGAGAAACTCTGAAAAAGAAATCAATATTGCCATTCAAGAATGGGCCTTCTTTTACCTCATATAAATCTTCAGATTTCTTAAGGGAAAACCCATGGTATTTTACATTCATAGATAGAATCTGATCATACATGCGATGGTCATCCTCAAATTGTCCATTTGTTCTCTCCTCTTCATCACTGTCTTGTAATGATATGACTCACTTTAATGGCATTTTTCCACCATAGGCTGCCACCCTTCACGACTGCCTTGAGGGTTATGCATTCATAGTATTCCATCAATCAAGACCTTAATGTAGTGTCTTCATTCCCTTTATGGTCGTGGATTTTTTTCACTTCAAATAGGCATTCAAATGTTTACATGACTGTCATCTATACCTATAGCATGATCTCTGCAAATTTTTGGCTTCAAGCCTAGTTTGAATCTCTTGCTTCAATGGACTGTCAACTTCCTATGACTGTTACCTCATCCTTGTAGGTTTGTAGGAGATCCTTTACCATGTTTATACCCTTATGAAGACCAAAAGCTAGCAAAGATCAAGATTACTGGCCTTACAACTGATGACTGAACTGTGATGTGTATCATTGATCTTAACAGTTCATACGTGGACACCATTCAATTTTATATGAAAATCCTTGTAGAACTGGAACATGCTACAGATACACTCTCCATGTCTTGCCCTTTGAGTCCCTGAGATCAAGCTCGAGAAAGGATTGGCAGCAGCAAAACATTGTCCCATAAAGGACATCTGTTCATTGAATATCTAGCATTTCAACAGCTCCATTTTGTGCCTTGTCTCTAGGCTTTGAGAGATGGAAATAAGATCTTGAAAACTTCTGAAAACGCATAGAGACTGCCCCTTAATCATGCATGCAGCCCCCTCTCTATTTCTACAAACCTCATTGTCATAGTCATCTGCTTGACTTGTGAGTGTGAACATAGAGGCCAATGCACAACACGTATAGAAGATCCAGCGTCCATAGAATCTTCTTCATTTCTTTTCTATAATCATTGCTTTACTGATTGCTGGAACTGAATACATTGTCGGTATGTATTTCTTTTCTAAACCCTAGGACTCACTGTACCTCTTGCATTGATTTGATCTTCCATAAACATTCATGACTGTCCCTTATTGTTACTCCTCCTTGACTGCCTCTGGGAATGTCATATTTAAGTCTGCTCATCATATACTGTCTCTTTTGGTCATGGAAACTCCTCATAGGGTTTTGCTCATCCTGAAATATAATGTGCTTTATCATCCCTTAATGCCTTATCCCATAGTTTCCATCCTACAGTCATATGGACTGTCTAATAGTCACAAGAACCCTGTCCCTTAGATTGTACTCCATTGCATTACATTGAGTTGTATGGGTATCCCCGTTGCCCTTTCTCCGTTAGAACATATCATGCCCAACATCAGTCATGTACACAATAACCTTTTGTGGCCTCCTTGAAGCTTCCTCATAGTTTCGATATCCTTACTGTCATAAGGACTGTCTCACTATTCTATTTTATTAAAGGGTTTCAAGAGCATTGAATAGGTTTTGAATGAATGAAACCTCTGCTCTAACGGCAACGTGGTGTTTTAGCCTCTAAATCTGCAAGAAACATCATGAACGTGGAGAATCTTCATGAACCAAACGCTAGTTTGGCGCCATATTTTTGAAAAGGCTCTTCTTCAATGAAACAAACAAAACCCTAGAACTCATGCTTCGTGAGTGGAGGCAGCAAAACTGAACTTTTCACTTTGGCGGCTTTGAATTAGCAATGCACAATTTTTTTCATTTCCGTCTTTTTTTTCAAAACAAGAAAGGCTTAAGATAAAAAATAAAAATAAAAAATTAACTTTATAAAAACCCCTTAAAGCCTTTCTAGTTGCTTATTTTGTCAAGGAATGACAAACATATCAAGAGGTACCATATTAGGACAGGGAAAGATTAGAAAGAAACAAAAGAAAAAAGGAAGAAGGGATGAAGTTGATTGGTTAAGAACTATGGAGATAAAGGATAACATGGTGGAAACAGTGGAAGACCTTGAGAAGACCTGAAGTCTCATTATGGACTCCTAATCTCCTTTTTTGTTTGAAATACTGCTTTTTTTGGTTTCCTTAACGTTACTTTAAGACCGTTATTGGATTTCTACGCCTAAACTTCAACTTTAAACTTTGAGTTTATGTTATTTTGATAATGTGCTATATGGGAACTCATGACTGATCTATCCTTATATTGATAGTATTAGGGTTAAAGATATTATGGTTTTGAAATTTTGTATTGGTACTCAGATAACACTATTAGCAATATCCCCGTGATGTTTAGTTGATGTGTATTCTTTCTTGCTTGGGGTAAGGAGACATTAGGTTGTTTCCTTTTGTTGTCTCCTCTGTTCTCTATAGTTTAGGTTCGAATGTTGTTTGCTCTGGACTATTTTCCTATTTTTGTAAGGATCAGGGCCCTAACCCTACTTTATTAATGAAAAATAGTTGGAACTTGATCTCAACATGATGATGTTTCTCCGCAGAGAAATCAGAGATAGAGGAGGACAAATTATGTTCCCTCTGAATCTCTATTTTTCCTTCCTCAAGGGCTTCTATATTTTCTTTTTGGGCTATCAGTGTTTCTCCTTCTACTTCTTGTGACAAATTTTTCTTATTTCTCTCTAATTCTAATGGGGTTGAAGGGCCCTATTTTAGCTTCTTTATTAGAGTCAACAACTTTGTTCCTTTTGGGTGGAGTATTCATCTCCACCAAGTTCACCAAGATCTCTGGAGTGTTTTCAGTTGAGAGGACCTGAGTGGGTTCTAACTCTAGAAGACGAATAGGAAAAGCAGAGGAAGGAATCAAATGAATATCTGAGTTCTCCAAATTCTTGGGTTAAACAATTTTAGTAGGGGAATTTAGCAACTAATCCAAAAGGTTATTCTTTGGTTCCTTCATTTTCTTATTGTAATCATCCTAAATGTGACGAAACATATTGCAAATATGGCAATAGGGTTTAGCATTTTCATATTCCAGGGGTTGAACCCATTTACAAAAATTTTGACTTTATATCGAGAAAAGTTGGGAGGAGCCTATTAACCACAATATTCACACAAATTTTGGCAAAAACTAGTTGGGACTTTAGTTGGGTTATTTATCAACAGTGAAGAAGGTACCAAAGTAATGAAAAATTCCTTTCAAGATATTATGATTCCAAAATTCCAAGGGTAAACTAGGGAGTCGGACCCATGTTGGAGAAATTTTCCCAAGGTCAGTATAGGCATCAAAACTAGGTATCCATTTACAAAGGGAGAAAATGTTTTTAAAACCGCAGTCAAAGGCCGAAGGGCCTCTTGGTAGGACTTTAATTATGTCTTCAGGAACAAAAAAACTAAATAGGAATAAAGGTTTGATCATAACACTTTGTAATACACTACGCTGAAGATTCCAAGTATTCATTAGTCTGTTTTTGTACTTGGTCGATGTTTGGGCAGTTAGCAAAGAATTTCCCCACCAGGGACAACTTAAGGCCCTCGATTACCTCATCCGGTAGTTGATCTAGGACGTCTATTTTAGAACTCTCCATTGAGTAGGAAGTTGACAAAGAATGCTTAGAAGCCTTCATCAATGTACCTCCTCCGATGAGTTTATGCATGTAGAAAATTGGGTCCTCACAAGACAAAAAGGCATCTGGTTCCAAAGAGTACAAAATATGGGATTTTCTAGGTGTACAAGTTAACGTCCCGATAGGAGTTGAAGAGGAATCTAGACCAAGAGAGGGAACACAATGTTTAGATGGGGGAGGCCTATTGGGGCCCTCGCCATGTCAGATCATTAGAAAAGCATAGGCGGGCGCATAACAACATTACTATGTGGCCATGTTTCAGTAAATGTTTTGGTAAACTTGTTTTGAAACCTTGCATTCGCATAAAAAAATCTTCTTTCATGGGAATTGGAGGTATTCAAGTACTAAAAGACTCCAACAAAATTGTGAGAAGGAAGAGATTTTAATTGAAGATGAGGGGTATGACATAGAATCTAATATCAAATTTTAATTAACACATCTTCTATTTTCCTTCTTTTGACTAGTGATCACTATTTTTCCATTACCTTGTTGGCTTTAGGGATAAACATTGCCACAATATAAAGTCCTTCTGGGAGCGGTATGATTTTTTTCTTCATCTTTTTCCTTTAATTGGTGGCTATTTCAAGACCCACAACTCCTTCATTTCTATCAATATCTTTTATGAAAATTCTTTGATCTTTCTGTAGACAACCTCCCTTTACAACATCTCCAATCAATGACAATTTCTCCTTTCACGGATGTAGCTATAGGTTTTTAATGGACTGCAATCTTCATTCTCCGATCCTTAATGCGGTCACAATTTTTTCTTGATAAACAACGATGTTTTGATATCTTTAAGCTCCTTCAATGTTATAGTCTGCTTTGCCACAATAGACCCACGATCTCTCAATGATCTTTCTTTACCACTTTGAATCTTTTTGAACTTATTTTAAGAAACTTGACGCTTACAATCTTTAACTTTAATGCTTTCCCAATCAACCTACTTTGGCATCGAATGTGGTTTTTGAAAACATTCATAATTAAACTTGGATTGCAATAGCAAAGACAAATTGGTAACACAAACAAGTAATTCTTCTATTCATAAAATGGTTTACAAGGACTACAACATAATGCACATCAATATAGAGGTACTCTTCAAATTTACAAACTAGAAAGTTAGGGGAACTCTTTATGGATATCACAACTTCTAAAATAGACACATTTTCATGCATAGGTTTTCAAGCAACTAAAATTCTAAGAAACCTAGAAATTACAATCTTTTAAAAGTACCTTAACCACTGGATTTTTTTTTTTTAAATTCTATCAAAAATGGTCCAGCTGTATGCTTGGCCTCGCTTATCTTAGCTTCATTTCCATGCTTGAAATCATTATCCAACATACACCCCCTTGATGCTAAGAAAACTCACAAATTGAATATTTTCTAATGACTATGTAATATTATCATAACTTTTCTACCTGATCTTATATAGACCCACTTAGTACTAATACATTTTTTGTAGAAGTCAAGTACCTATTACTAATTTCTTTCCTTATGGATGAATCACATAATTTTCCCATCTTTTCTCTAACATAAAGAAGAGTCATAGTCTCTCAACTACATGACACCTTTCAATGTGTCAAATCATAACAAGCAATCATTAGCCACTTGACTCAAACTCTCAAGCCTTCTTTGACCATTATTTATTATTACATGTAGACATTTAGGCTTATACAACGTTTTGATTATTTTTATAACTTTTTCCAACTAGATCCATCAATCCATCCATAACTAATTTGCATACAATCTTTCTTAGATTTTCCATACTTTTGTCTATTCAACCAACACATTTAAGAATGATTCTTCAATTTGTAAATAGAACAAGGATGAAGTTCCCTACACTTTTGTTTTATAATTCCTTCTATGTTACACTAGCTTACTAATGATAAAATAATGCAACAACACATACTCTTTCAACAATATTCATACTCTAATACTCAGGATTTTGCATCATTTGCTTCATACTCATCTATCTCTACATCCCTTAGGAACTCAACTCATATTTATATCATCTTCAACCTTGAAAACATTCTCGTTCACTATGCATCTTAACCTTGCAA
Source organism: Sequoia sempervirens (assembly GCA_007258455.2). Lineage (NCBI taxonomy): Eukaryota > Viridiplantae > Streptophyta > Pinopsida > Cupressales > Cupressaceae > Sequoia > Sequoia sempervirens. Next base: position 23,869 of record VDFB02185714.1, read on the forward strand.
ATTCAAATTAGGTCGGCACCAAAACACTTCCATGGTCATCTGTTACCCTTGTAAACATGTTTAAACTTTTAAGTGGACGCTTCCTTTCATTCAACAACAACTTGTAGATAGAAAATGTCCCTAAACACAATCTAGAATATTCCATAAATATCTTGAAATCTAACAAATTCCTTCACAACAGCTTTCATCTGAACAATGTACACATGTGTACACTCTAGTATGTTTCCATACATTGCAACTTAAGAAATTGACTTTGAAAGTAGCAAACCTCAAACAAGCTCAATTGAAGAAAGATAGCAACACTATCAGCATGCCTTCAGATCTACAAGAGCTGAAACCAAACTATGGAGAAACACAGAGAAAAAAAAATTCTCCCAAACACCTCTCCAATACACTGTTCACAAAATGGTGAACACAACTTCTTATACATAATGACCCAGCACACCAAAATTTGAATATAATAACTTTGGATTCTTTTTTATCACAATATCTTAAACGCATAGGCAAATCTTCAACCTAGAAGAACTGCAGAGCAACACCAGAACACTACTTTGTATCCCAAAACAAATTGTAACTCAATGTTTCCTCTTTTTATCAAATTTTCACAAAAGCACATAGAAACGAAGCAACAGGAACACATTGTCATCACCTTCATCACTTCCTCAAC
>VDFB02185716.1:0-16399 GCA_007258455.2 Sequoia sempervirens
CATCGTCATCTCTAATAAAGTCTCGACCAATCATGGACTTGTGGGATCCTCTTGTCATATCTGATTTCCATTCTAACATCATGCATCCTTCATGCATCCATCCTGCATCTGCAAACCATCAATATACTGCATACCACATATCATTCATATCATACATCATAGGAAACATCGATCATTTCACATGCATTGCATATCATCATCATAATATAGATCTGTTAGTCTAAGCATATCATAAATCATCCGTTGCATAATCACAGCATATCACATCATCCATCTCATCCATCTCATATCATATCATCATTTAAGTTGTTTAGGATAATATAGATTTGTTATTCTAAGCATCTTAAAATCATCGCATTTGCATCGTCATTCATAACCACCCATTTTGAACCTCTTTATCGCGAGATCGACCCTCAAATCAAATCTTTTCGCTCGATCTCTCGAGGGGGCAATGTACCAGTGTACTTCTTTCCGCTGGGGCATCCGAAAAATCAGAAATTTTTTAATTTCGATTGTGGCAAGTTTATTCTTTGAACCAACGCAACAAGTACATTGCTTCAAAGAGGGGCAAAATGTAGACATGTTAAAATTACATCATGCATAATCATATTCCATTCATCCAATAAATCAGGACTTTATTTAAATCAAATCCAAATCATACATTTTCCATCATTTTCTGATTTAAATAAATCATTTTCCAAAGTCCAAAAAGTCAAATCAGTTAATCAGCATTAAATCAGCATAATCAGCATTAAATTAATCTAATCCTAATCTAATACTAATCACATCCCACTTGCATTATCTAGACCTAGCCACTTGCACAATAAATCAATTTTATTGATTTATTAAAACAATCATTTTCCCTCAACATGACAAGTCAAACAGGGCATTTATTGCTGTTTTTCCTTGTCCCCCTCTCAGCATTTATGGCAAAATTTGAATTCAAAATTTCCCCCTCTTGGGCACTCTTCCCAAATCTTGCACATACATCAACTAATCACATGGTGACAAGTGTCCTCAATTCATTGGCTTGTTTTTGATCCCACATTGGTCCCTCTTCAACATTTGGCATTTTGAAAATCTTTAAATACAAGCATCATCCTCAAGCAAATCCTTCAGAAATCTCCACAATTTCATCCAAAAAGCATATGCAAAGTTACTCTCCTTGAGAACTAATTTTGCTCATCATTTCCATCTTATCATCATCATCTAAGCTATCAATCAAGGATTGGGAAAGGGTCACTAGCACATGTGACACCAATCCAATATGGGATAGATTGGTTTCATGTTTTTCTTTATAGGATTTTATGTATCTTGTTATTAGATAGCATTTTAAAACATGTTAGATATCTCATATGGATGTTGAATGGTGCTTATTTCTTGGAAACTAATCATGTTTGTATATGTTAGTTACTAACGATTTGCAGATTTCGATGTCCACAATTTTCTCCCTGATTCTCTTGATTGTTGTCCACCAAATCATTCATTTGTAGAGGAATGTTGAGATTGGGAACCACCTATTGACGCAGAGGATTAGAAGAAATTGCATGATCTGAAGTATTCACCAAAGGACCCACTCGAAATACCTATGTATGAGGGACTAAGGGTATGGCAACATGACAAGCAATATGAGGAGTAGACACTAACTAGTTCGACATGAATATGTTTGAGCAGAGTTAGTAGTGCATTGGTTCTTGTCCTGATAACATCCACCAAATCCTCACCAACCACTACCCTATGTCTATCCAATGCCAACTATAGATAACGAAAGCTCCTCATTTCCAAGGTATTCTTGATGCCATCTAAAACAAAAAAATATATGTTCATGTTGAGCAGGAAATGATGAGGAAAGAGCCCACCTACTCTTCCTTGGTCTTTCCAAAAATCATATGTTTACACACCCTTATACAATTTGTTATCTTCCAGAAAAATATCATTCACCACTTTGGTAGCAATTAATCGAAGGTTAGGAAAATATTGGAGTAGATCATAAGCATTTGATAAAAAGATTGAGACCAATTGTGATGAAAAGATGGCCCATTGAGCCTGAGGATAAAGAATATCTTCTCCAATAATTCTTATGAAATTCTTTCTATACTGATACAATGAAACTTAAATTCCTATGCAAGCTGAGTGTCCCCAATTGTATCAGAGAAAGGTAATTCCAAGTTAGAAATTAGAATCCAAACTTGATGATTGTGAGGCAAGTGCTCCATTCTTCATTTGCTATAAGTTCTATAGATCCTAATTTCCCCTTTTTCTTCTAATGAAAACTGATTTTGCATTCCCAATACCTTGAAACCCATCTATTGATGAAATTAAAAGCATTCAATGAAATGCTAATAACATCTGAGGGAGATATAAGGTCCTCCACATGCTTGAAGAGAGATGACACCATCCAATAGATATCATCCTGGACTTAAGTGACACATGCCACTGTACCTAGAAAGTGAACATCTATCGCTAAGTGTAGCAAGTTCATCATTAGAAATGGTGATGAGTACTAATGAGCACCTACAAAAAATCCAATAAAGGTTAGAAAATAATTGAAATCGTCTATGCCCGCTTGAGAGAGTCCTTTCCCATATTGTTTCTAACATGAAAATCTATTTCCCACATGAGTTGTGATCCTCCCCGATACCAATGCACTTCGAATGAAGTGACATTTTTGACAACTTAGCTTGCAAACAATCCTCGACAACACCTTAAGAGATTGTCCAAATTCTTAGTGAAGCTATTAACAATTACCATTTGAGTGAACAACTTCAATGTGCACTTCCTTAAATAAGATATACCACTATCAATTAAATTATAGTGTTACTAGTACCACTGACACCTTAAGGTATACCACTAGCAGCTATAGTGTTACAAGTATAATATGTATGTTTTGGAGCATCTACATATCTCCATGGATTGGTATCTGACTTTGCAGATTTATGGAGATGTTGAAATTTTTTAGTAGAGTGTGAATTCCAAGTGGCATGAAGTTTGAAGGTTTATGTGCTCATTTATGGTTGTATAGTTGATAATTTTTTATGTTGTCATTAGCAATGCCAGCCTAATAAGTCTTTGTATTGCAGAGTTTTAATAAGTATTGATCCATTAAGTGGGAGCTATTATAGGTCCATGCCAACCTATTTGAATATGTTATAATTTTTTAATTTTGGTGCAAAGTATGTACATTTGTATGTTGAGCTGACAAGGTATATTTTGTATGATGCATCTATTCAAGCTGACCTAATTGATGTTACAAGTGCTTAAGAATGAAGCGGATAATATGTAAGATCTTTTCTCGATGTTTTGATGATAGATACATGTATTATGTAATTTTTGATGTGAATTGTGTGAGTATAAGGAAAATTCAAAGTAGAGTAGAGTGTTAGTGCAGACCAGTATGAAGTGTGTGAAGTTGGTATATTGAGCTTCAATGGAATTGCATCCCATCATGTTGTATATGCATTTGTAATAGTTCAAATTTTGGCTATGTCCCACCACTCTCTTCTATCTTTTCTTCTTTCAATGGGTAGTGAGTCCACTTGGACAATGAGTCCACTTATAGCGAGTAATTCTATAATATCTTAGAACTAGTTATAATATATTGTGACCTAATCCTCACCGTGGTTTTCTCATTTTAGGTTTTCCACGTAAAAAAATGGTGTTCGTGTGTTATGTGATGTTGATGGTTGTTTTCATGCTTTCCTTTCCTACTGTAAATTTAATATGTTATGTGGAATGAAAGTTTAAATGTTGAAGTGGTTTCAAAGAATACTGATTCACCCCCCCTCAGTATTCAGGGTGTTCAACAAGATGAACTCAAGATTATTTTCCATCTTTTCAAAGGGATATCTTCCTCACTTTCTTCTTCACTAGTTTCAATGATAATTTGCTCCTTTTCTTTCATTTTCTTTGATCCAACTACTGAAGATGATGGTCTCTCCTCAATTACAATAGTAGATGGTCCTTCAACTACCTTGGACTTCTTTGGTTGAGATTGGGGTCATGGTAATTCCATCATAAGAAAAGGAGATACTGACCATATTTTTGAGCAAGACTTGACAATTGTTAGCTTTGTTTCCATATTTTCATCTTCTGCAATTGAGCAATCTACATTGTAGATTAGATTATTGTAAATTTCTTTACCACTATAAATGGGGTCTAGGACATTTCCATAATCTTTCAAGTCCTTTGGTACCTTGTCCACATTAAAAGATTTCATCATTTCTATTGTTGATCTATAGTAGTCTTTCATTATCACCTCAAAATTCTCCTCACAATTAGACTAGTCATTAAATTCCAAAGAAAGATTAGTTTTTAATAATGAGCCTATTCTTTTGTTAATCTTTCCAATAGGATCAAATTTAACTCTTGGGTCATTATATAGATCTATTGTGTACTTATCCAAATCCACTTTTTAGTCTCAATATTTTTCATGTTCCCACAAGAGTAGACACCCATCTTTATAGGGAAGGAGTATCCTAACTTGTGTTTGCTAGCAATAAACTTGTGAATCAATCACATGTCTACATAATTCCAATATGATTATCCTATCAATGGGGCTACTCAAAAAATTGAGGGGTGACTTGTGGAATCCTACCAATTTGATATAGGAGGTCTTGAATTGGATGTACCAATTCCCCCAATTATTTAGCTATTCCATGACTTCAAATGAGACTCTCTTAGAAAATCATTTTTCAACCCTTTGATGATAGCATTGATGAAAGTGCATTTACCACACAAAAAAAATTGTAGCTATCATTTAGCTTCAATTGTGGGTAGTGTTCATATACTTTGACCTCTTTGAGCTAAAGGGATCCTATTCTAGTAAGAGTGGGTAAGATTATTGATAATTGAACAAGTATACCAGATAAGAGGTTATGTAGAACTTGTTATTATCCAACACATGTCTAAGTTGGGCATGGAGAGTGTTGTTGATTATAATGGCCCAGTCTATCTTCTTGTCCTCAACAATGGTCAAAATAAAATAACACATCCAATGGTAGAAATCCTTGTCATGTGGATATCCATACACCCTACTGAGAATTTTTATTTGGTCCTTGATGTCTTCTTTGAATTCACTTATGTGTTGTATCTTAACCATCTTCAAAGCTAAATTGCTAAGATTAAGCAACATTTGATTGTTGATGAAGTTGAGGCAATTTCAATTATGATTCTCAAAATGATTCACTACTTTGTTCATGTCAATTGTTTCATATTTGGGGGAAGGAGGAATCTTGAATACCTTTTCAATCATATATAGACTGATGTCAAGAATGACCTCTCCAAAAGGTCCTATTATCTTCCTATGCTTGTGATTGTAGTATTGAGCATATTTCAATACTAGCACAAGGGATTGCACTAAAATTGGGAAAGCAACACCTTCAACCAAATTGGAATTAGCCAAAGAGGTATCCTTGGTTGATCTCTCCTCATTGTATGTCCTCCTATGGAACTCATCGCTATCTACATGTCTAAGATTAGTATCTCTAATGTATGAGTAGGGAGAAAACACCTTGGATGGAGGATGGTACCCTGTATACTAGTATTTCATTTTTGTACCTTCTTCTAGCATGTTACCTACACAATAAAATATCATTCAACATAACTCTAAAGATTTTAATAGAAAACACTTAAATCAATACCCCAATCGGGCCCAAAAGAAGTGTTATCTTAAGCCCATTACAATATAAGGCTTCCAAATATTTATTTAACCAAAGTCCCACTATTTTGGGGATCAAGTCTCGAGAATACTCCTTATGCTTACCAAAAATCTCAGATATCTTAACCAGTCTTATCTCAAACCTATTATTGCAAAAGATTTCAATTTTTTATGAATTTTTGGGTGTTGGTGTTTAGGAATGTAGCTTATTCCTTATTTATTATTATATCACAACCACTAGGAGAGACACATGATATCCAATACCCAATAATTGTTTTAGAAATTTAAATAGATTGTTGTTAGGGATCGAGGTTCAAATGCAATGCTTATCTCTTACTCCTTTATGATTTTAATTGTTAAGGAATTCATTCAATTATTGATAACCAATTACATTTTCATGAAGTAAAAAGGAATTACCATTGAGAGTCAGGGTTTGAGGATATCACTTAATCTTTAATGATTTTTTTCTACAATTAATAAGATGAAGACTCAATACCTAATTCTAAAAATACAAAGTGTTTTCTTAATCAACTTTCTTCATGTATTGAAGGTCAAGAAGACCATTTTCACTCTTTGAACCTTCTTTTATTATTTATAGAAGTCATACTTCCAAATTCTGACAAAATGGAAAGGCTCCAACAAAAACACAAAGACCTTTGGGTTTCAAAAGTTATTTGTACAAGTTAACAACTACTTGAAGTTTTTAGGATAAACATTAAGGAGTACCCCTGACATCCAACATCTGAAACTGCAAAGTTTTCAACCAAAATATTTCAAACGAATTATTTATTGGACATTAGATTTCAAGCATATTTCTTGAGGTTTGTTGAATAATCATTTAAGAGGTATCATTGATATTCAATGAGTGGAAGTTCAATCTTTTTATGAAAACCCATAGTCCAAAAGGAACTATAAAAAATGTTATGTCCAATTTCTAAAAAAAAGAAGGGAAGGAAACTCAAGAATTGATGAGGCACTAGATAGCATCATAAACATCCTTGATCATAGCATTGGGAGGGAAACAATATTTGACTAGCTAAGCACACAAAAATACAATAAAACCCAAAAAAGGAAGAAAAAATAAGAACAAAATAAAAATGAACTTGGTAAATAGAAAACAATTGACCAAGCTGAATCAAAACGATTGACACAACCATATAGAAAACAAGATAAAACCAGAGAAATGAAGTGAGATTACCATGGTATTGAGCTTACACATGTCATTGTTGAAAGAGGTGAAAAACACAAATGACAAAGAGGAAAATGCACAACACCCACCAACAAACTAGGCAGAGGCAACACACATCATGACCACACACCTAAAACAAGAAATTTGCAAAGGATGCAGGTTGAAATCACAAGGAAGGCTTGAGGAAATTGTAAAGCTTGTAAAAATTAACTTAGAAATATTGAAATGATAATTAAATCATCTTTTATTAGTTTTAAACCCACTTAATTGAAGGATTAGTGCTCATTAAATGCATAGTGGCACAGTTGAATGCATTGAAAGGTGAGAAAACTAAGATGATAAAATACTACTACCATCATGCATTAAAAGCTAAGAATGTTGCAAGATAGGAATTTCGACTATGAAAACATTGATGATTGAAACTCCAAAATAGAGAATGGTTCATAATGGAAGACGTTGGGGATTGGGCTCAAAAAAGATGGCATGCCATCCTTGAAAACCTCAAAACTTTTCGAAGAGAAAGAAAAGGGGAAGAAACCAAAAGGAAACAAAGGAGAGCAAACAAAACTTTAGCTCATGAGAACATAAAACGTGTAGAAAAATTTGCAAAAAGTGATAGATAAGAGAGATTCGTAAGCAATAGACTCTCTGAAACTAATTTTTCTCACCATCACGGCTCATCCCAAGGCCCCATCAACTGATTTGGATTTCAGAGATTCTTGGTTGCTAAACCCTAAGGTGTCAATGATGAAGAAAAAAGTGAGGGAATGTGATGCCCTAAAAAATGACAAGTCCAAAGGCTTTGCTCATTTAGATGGAGTTGAGGGTTTGAATGACATGGGTTTCATGGACCCACAACCAGACACCCTCGAAAGCACCGATAATCCTCCTCAACAGATTGTGAATCCTCATCATAAAGAGAACAACTCTGGGGTAACACTACCAAATTATAGGCTAGATGAAAACACCTAGATCACAAACCAATCGACTCTTCCCAACGACAATACTGAAGGTAAAACTATCACTTTTTCCATACTAGATGATATTACTGACATTATTTCAGAATATAGGTAGAGCTAAAACTATAATTTTATTTTTCCTCAAGTGTCCCTTTTGAGCAATATTTTTTTTAAATGGACCTATAATACATGGGAAATGGAGGGTTGGATCATTGAATCCTTTAGGAGATTGGGTAGGGGGTATGTAGCTCGTACTTTCATGGACCTAGAGCATGTTGGTATTGTTTTGCAATAAGGTTCATGGGTAATGTATGGACAACCCTTTTTTGTTCAAGCTTGGTACATTGATTTTTACCTTGAGGTAATTTCAAAATCCAAGTACCCAATGTGGGTTAAGTTTTCATTTCTAAACCTTGTATTTTTCCCTTTCATGAATGAAATAGTTTCTCAACTAGGTAGAGTTCTATGTTATAAAGAAAAAATTGATAAATGGTCCATCCTGCATGTTCAACCCTGTCCCTACATAAAAATGGATCTCACACAACCTTTGCCAGATACCATTAGACTTGTTGAACTCGGATTTGAGTTCCAACAACAAATTTCTTACCTAAAAAAACCAAATTCTTTCTTCTACTGTCATCGAGAAGGTGATTTTATCCATGACTACCCTATATGTAAACCTCACCTTATTCCTCCTCCTCCTGATGATTCTCACCCTTCCAATCCATCTCCCTCTACTACCGAGCCTCAAATCCCTTGGCTACTTTGAGTTATTCTTTCCCAGTTTCTACCCCCTCCACCCAACAAAACCCCACCTCCCTCCACCCACCAAACTCCCACCACCCTCCACCCTATTAGAGCCCCTTCCTCTCCTCCTCAACCCCCGTCAACCCACATATCCCCTTCCTTCAAATACTTTATTCTTGGTGACAACTATAAGGCTACCGAAAGATGAAAAGATATAGTCTCTTCTGCTATCCATTCTACTTCTAAGTAAATATCTCCCTAATAGTGTGCCCCCTCACAACATAATTCATGATCTCAATCTTGATCTTCCTCTTGTGAAGGATCTAATTTGGGTCACCCATTAGCCCTTCAAACACACCAATCAAAAAAATAGTTTAATTCTCTCTTGATGGATGAGGAAACTCTCTCTAACTCTTTCTAATGAATTGTAACATCTAATCTTGGAATATGCGGGGATTAACAATCCCCTCTTAGAAATATCATGTCAAATAGTCTATTCAAACTAATCATTTAGATATTAAAATGTTGCAAGAAGTGAAAGTAAATGGCGTCCAACTAAAATCCACTCTTTCCACCATTTGACAAGAAGCTATCTTTTTTCACACAAATCAATTTGATGGTTGTGGTGGAGATGTGGTAGGTCTTTCCCTGTAGATTACTAACCATGTGGTTGCATTAGGGAGTGACCCTAGCACAACTGTTGCATTTGGGCTATTGTGATCAACGATATATTATATGATTTTTTTCAATCTAGGCTCCAAACACTCCCTCAGAAAAGACTCTTCTTTGGGAATGGATGTTATTTCATCTCTCTAATGTGGACTAGGTGCTAGGGAGTGACTTCAATATGGTGGAACACCCAACTGATCGAAGTTGGGACAACCCTGTTTGCTTTTCTTAATTAGAATTTTATGCTTGGACTATTACTCATAATGCATTAGGTGTATATGACCCGATGTTGGGGAAGAAAATATTCACATGCCTCATTCGTACACTTGGTTGAATTTTCAGGATGGTCCTTTGAGGAAGATGAGTTGTCTTGATAGATTTTATATTTCTCCCAACTATTGTATTATTCCCTCAAAGTCTAGACACTTTATCCATCTTGACCTTGCTTCCACTCTCTCAAATCACTTTCCCATCTTTACCACCCTCTCATTCTTCAAGTCTCCTCCTCTTCCTAATGACCTCCCTTTAAAACCTAATGTGACTCACTTGAAACGAGACTGCATTGCTAGCCTCCTTGCTACTTGGAACATGTTGTTCAAACCTAAACCCTAAGAGGATAGATGGATTAGTTGGTGGGAACAAACTATTGCTTGTTGCACCTCTTTCCTTCATGATTATGGTCAAAAAGTTGTTCCTAAGAGTAGGAGACTTGAGAAATCTCTAAATTGATAGTTGGTGCCTGCTTGCTCTCTTCTTGTTGTGAGTCCCCACGACCTTTCCCTTCAACAAACTATCACATATGCTAAAAAATCAGCTTAGGAAATTGGCTGCTTATAAGGGTAAAGGTGCACAAATTTATTCCCATCTCCAATGGATTAAGTATGGTTTTCAAGGCTTCAAAATTTTCTTCCAATACTTGAAGCATAAACACAAAAAAGAGCATATAATTTCCATCATCAAATCTGTTGATGGTGCCCCATAAACTAGCCACTCAGACATCATGCATACCTTTTTGGAATATTATAAACTACTCTTCATTGACGAGGCTACAAATGATCCCTTGATTCCCATTGTTAAGAAAGTGTAGTAGGGTGTATTCCTTGTAAATTTGATATTGAGTATATTAATTCTTGATAGATCTCTCTCTCTGGAAGAAATTGATGAGACTCTTTTTAACATGGGTACTGAAAAAAGTCCCAGAATAGACGGTCTCCTTATTGGTCTTATGTTCATGAAGACTTTTACTATGTTTATCTTGAAGGAGTAGAAACTGGTACTTTGGGGCCTTTCATTAACCAAGGTCTCATCAAACTCATTCCTAACGGAAAGGACAAAGAAACTGTGTCTAGTTGGAGACCTATTACCTTGCTAAATACCTCATACAAAATTATAGCTAAAGCTTTGGCCTATAGAATTAAACCCATTACTCAAATGATTGTGCGTCCAAAAAAAATTGGTTTCTTGGGAGGAATATTTTCCTTGAGCATATTATGTAAGCTTGGGAAATAATTGAGTAGGCTCAACAAACTACCCAAGATGCCTTTATTATCAAACTAGACTTCAACAAAGCCTATGATCGTATTTGTTGGCCCTTCATCCTTAACATGATGCAATGGTTGGGGTTTGGCCCTAAAATTTGTGAGAACATTAAAATGATTTTCATGGATGTTAACACTAGAATAGTTGTTAATGGCTCCCTTTCATCTCAATTCCCTCTACAAAGATCTATCTTCCAAGGTTGTCCCCTTGCCCCTTTTCAATATGCACTTGCAGTCAATGCTCTTGGCTATTTATTCCATCATGCTAAAGCCAATCAACTTATCCACAACATTTACTTTCCTAAAAATGGCATTGCTCTCAATTCTCATTTTGCTGATGATAGTATGATTTTTATCCAAAACATTGTTGAAGAGGTAACTAACACCTTGGATACCCTGGATTTTTTTTGCTCCATTTTTAGTTCCAAATTGGCTATGCACAAGACATATATTATTTATATGTCTTGCCCCAACCCCTGACCAACATGTATTCCACCTAAGTGAAAAGAAATAAAACATGGTTCAATCACTAGATATTTGAGAATCCCCTTTGGAGTTTGAGTTTCTCTTAAAGACATGTGGGAATTGGTTCCTGAGTAAGATCAAAGTCAAACTTTTCAATTGGACTAATAGATTCCTATCTATGGAGTGGCTAATAAAATCCTACTTGCTAGTCATTTTTATATTTCTTCATGTTGGTTTCCTTCCATGAACTATTACAATCAGATAACTAAGTTGATTAAGAAATTTTTATGAGCCAAGTGGGGGAATTAAAAAAGGGTTAAACCTGCTTCTTCCTAGCAACATTGTATCCAACCAAAAGATAAGGGGGGATTGGTAATTATTGATCCATACATAGAAGTATTTTGTCTAACCACTAAATGGATAATCAAAGCCTTGGAGTGAGATGCTTCTTTGAAGGAATTCGTTAAATTTTGCATCCAAATTGTGTCAGTTGGTCAATCTTGGGGTAATGTTAGTTGGAAAGATAAAATTCTTCATATCTCAATTTTAAAAAACTCATGGATCTACCCCTTTCAATTCTATCTAGAAATCTTGGTAGATCACTTTTATGAAGCTAATTTGGTTTGATTAATCCCTCAGTCACAACTCAAGTTTTCTTTACTCATCTATTTGGTGGAATAAATTGGTGCAACAAAATGAAAAACCTTTAGGTGCCATTAGCAAATTCAAAGGTAAGCGTTATTTAAAAAAGGTATTCAATTGTTTTGAGACCTATGGGACTCCATGACATTCCATTGGAAATCATGGCCTAGCCTTAAAAATCAGTATCACCAAGTTCTTCCAATGATAAAAAACCAATCCTTGAAATACAACAACTTGTTTCTCTTGAACTTTGTAGCCTACTATCCTTGGATTGTCATGCTAACTTTTTTAATGATTGGAGATGGCCTAACACTCATAGCATTTGCTTCTTTTCCCCATGATCCATCTATAAACAAATATTTCCTCCTATCGCCATCACACCTCATCTTAATAAGAAGTGGCATTGTCATTTTCTCGATCCAATTGGAATAAACTCAGCCACCAAATTTGGAAGTCCAAAGAAGATGCTCAGTCTCAGCCCCTTGAATGGAAACTTCTTCATAATTTGTTTACTCTCAGCCAACCTTCCCTTTTTGTGATAAAATGAAATCCATAAAGCATACTTTTTTGGCTCTGCACTCATGCCCGTAAGCTATGGCACCTCTTGTTTACCTCTTTACTTGATTTGTTTCCCCAAATATGGACTTGGAAATTGACTCTTGTAGGTGATTTTATGTCCTTTGAGGTGATATCCCACTCTTGTAGACAAGTGATTATCAAACACCTCTAGAAATGCCATTGTCTTGTGTTATTTAACACCATTCTCCCTCCCCAAATAGAATTGCTAATGATTTCTTCTAATTTATCCCTTCTAATTGTAAATTTTCAAAATTTTCAGTCACCCTTCATTCCTAAGGAAACCTTACACAACCTCCTTCTACAGCTGCATACAATTACTAATGGTAATGGAGGCTCAAATTTTTGAGTGTTCATCCTTCACCTATCTACAGAGGTTTGGCAATTGGTATTAGTCAAGTATTTCATCAATGGCTTGCAAAAATTCATAGAAGACATCCTCAAACTCAGGCTTCTGTAAGGTGGATAGTGGGATGGTGGATTATCAGTGCTCTAGAGAGACATCTTCAACACTTCAAAATTTTTTCTAGTTTATGCATTCTCCTTTGGTGTCATATGTGTTTTCTCATAAACTATTGCTGATAAGCATGTTTCTATGCTAGCTATATGAGTTTTCTGTGTGGTGACTGGAAACTTCTTGTTGTTGTTTATAACAACCTTGTTACTATTTGTTTGGGACATTGTTGTTATTTGGAAAGAAATTTTTTGCTTATTTATTGACATAATATTATTGCTTTTATCCAATTAAAAAAAGGAAAAAAAGGTGGAAAAGGGAAGAGGCAAAGCAAAGAGAAAAAAAGAGAAAAAAGAAAAGAAAAGATGGGGTGTGGGTAAAAGCAAAACATAGCTCATGACCATCAACATAAATAGTTCCAATGACCTAAATGTCTCCATGCTACCACTGCAATAGTCACGTATGCTATCATGATTTTCAAATTGAGAACCCTTGATTACTATTCAAGGTAGGTGAGTTCTACTATTCATCTAGTTAACAATTATTCTAAATTAGAGAACCAACTTGTTGGATAGCAGCTCATTATCTTTTTCCAAGATTTTAGCTTGAGCCTATTATTTTAGTGAATATTACATTTTGGATTAGGTCCTCTTAGCACTCTAATGAGATTTAGATTGTCTATTCTCAACCATCTATGCATATATTTTCTAGAGCTTTACCCAGATCTTCCAAGGTTGTCTTCTTGGATGATGACAATGCAATTCAATATTATTTGTCCCCAATGTGGGATCAAGACCTTCATGGAAAGTTCAATGGAGAAATTGAGACATGTTGAGTGTGCATGGCCTATGGTATGAACATTTTTTACTTGCAATCCTAAAGAAAGGGAAACATTAAACAAACTTGTCATTATTAGCTTAAGGAAAATTTAGATTCCAATTTATCTCTTGGCACTTTGGAACATTAATGCCATTTCGTGGCCATGTTTATCCAATTGATCCTTTGTGACATATGATGGGATTCAAATATCATTTGATACCAAAATTGAAAATGTTACAAAAAGGAAGTTGTTGTTCATTGCAATGGCAAGTCAAAACCATGGCTGGAAGTTGCTATTTCTGAGTTGAGGCCTATTTAGGAAATAATCTTGTGAATATTTTTGGTGTCACTATTATTATGGAGGTCTGTGCCTTTGCAATGGAAACTAGAAAGAGAGTGGATCAAATACCAGAGAGCCATTCCTTAATTGATGAGACATCAACTTCCCATTTAACACACTTGCAAAAACGAGCTTATGAATTATAGACATTGATAGGGTTAGAGGTTGATACTGATGAAACTGTGATGGTAGTGGATGCATGTTTTGAAGATATTGAAATTACCAAACACTCATAACCTTGGATCATCAATGATCTCATTAGTTTTGTACTAGAGCACATGCTTTCTCCATGACATGATGAATGTTGGAACAAGGCACCATGGTGAGGATCTTAGTGTGAGTTTAATACATTTGATACCTATTTCAGTGGAGATAATATATGGTCTTAAGTGTATATTAATTCCAACATATGGTCATGCTTTGAATATCCAATTATAAACTTGACCCTTTTTCTCAAAGAGAGACTAATATACAAGTTACAACCCCAATTTTCTAGTATTTTCCATGAAATATATCAATTCTCTTGATGAAAATTAATCCAAGAAGATCTATGAATACCTTGTCAATGTATCACCAGTATTTGAAATTGTTGTTTTTGAGGTGTGGGTGTGCTTAAATTCAAGGTGATTGGAGAAATGAGTGAAATGGTGGAGCCAAAAAATAGAGAAGTGCAAAGTCTATTGTGTTCCAAGAAAAATGTTATCTCTATGAGGTCTCTTCATGTCAAACTTATTTCTAAAACTGGTGAAGATATATCGAGTATTGTTTGGCACATCCAAAATGAAGGCCAATGCTATATATGTCTCTTTTCTCTTTAAAAATTGTGAGAATGTGACATCTATTCCATGTTGGCAGATATTAATTTCTACCACCAAACACATTAAAAACAAAAGCTTCTCCTCTACTGACCATTCTCGATGGTTCTCACCGACCATGCCAATTGCATGTGTTGAAACTATTCCTTATTCTAGATCCTTCCAAAGACCTCTATAAATAGAGGTAAATGTAATGTGGTTATTCACTCTTCTCAAAGTCCAGCTCCATAGAGTTGTAAGGAGTTAATATATGTAATTTTTTTCTTATCATTTAATATAATCTATATTAAATATGTGGTTTCCATTTTATTCTGTTCATAGTAGAAATTAACTCCCCCTCGGGTAACACTGAGGGGGAGTTTGTTGGTAGATAGTTAGTGCTCCCCTTAGAATTCGTGACAAGCACTAATTGCCTCCCGTGGATCTGTTAACTCTGGAAGTTGTATCGAGACTTAACAGGTTGATCTCTTGGTGCAACAACTATGGGGCCAACAAGTGGTATCAGAGCCAATGGGAGATGATTGTGGGTTTCAGATGGAACCAAGTTGAAGGAGATTATTTCAAATTTTCCAACCTGTCATATTGTTGTTGCAGATCATGGGACATCAAAAATTTGTCAATTTTGTTGCAAACAAACAAAATTTAGAAGTTTGAATTTCAGATGCTGCCTGCAAGGAGATAAGTCATTGCTTGTGTGAGGCACCATATTTGGTGGAAATCACCATTTGTGAGAGTCACCAGACAAAGGATTGTTGATTCGCATCAAGAGAAAGTCATAGCTTGTAAGGAAGAAGAAATTGTTAGGAGTCTTAGTGCTAGAGGAGTTTATCAAGTCTCCAAAGATCTTTGAATATCGTCAATGGTCTAGGATAATTGCAGTTTGAAGTTTGAATTGTTGTTGTTTTAAATTGCTAGTGTTTTGCAAAAAAAGGCCACTGCTAAAGAGAAGAGGTAGTCACCATTTTGAAAGTTGTAGCTTACAAAGTAGACAAATTTAAAAGAGTTTGTTGTAAAGGAGACTTGCAGAGAATTAAGTCGCCATCAAAAGAATAGTCTCTGCTAATGAAACAAAAATAGATTGGAGGAGTTTTGCAAGTTTCAGTGTTGATGCCACTAAAAGGAACACCATCAATCAAAAAGGCCGCAGTCGTTCCATTGATGCCGATAGAGAAGGAGATTGAATCGCTCCCAGATTGCAGCCAATAAAATCAAAAAGAGGTGCCAGAGCAAAGCATAAAGCTTGCAAAAAGAGGAATCGCCTGTGTGAAGGTCATGTCGTTGCCAAAAGTGTTGACTGTAGTTTTTTAGTGAGTTGTGGAGCTTGAGGATATGAAAAGTTTTTAGAGTTGTTTGAAGTTGAAGGGTCATATAGTCTCAAAAGACTCTAAGTAGTAGGTAACATAGTATGTTTTATGTTTCCACTATTGCATGGCTTGTAGTTAATTTTCTAGATCATAGAAAGTTAAAGGAGGTTGTGAGTAACTGTCTTGGTTGAGAGAGTGAAGGTTAAAAGTCTGCACAAAAATGTAG
>VDFB02185717.1:0-11858 GCA_007258455.2 Sequoia sempervirens
GTTCTGAAACCAAGCTCCCAAATAAATTAGGATTGATAATATGTTTGTGCCTACTTGATGTTGAGATTCAAGAAACCTAACAATTAGTGCATCCTATGTGTTAGTATTAAATTTAAACATAAGAAAAGAGATAACAAATATTAAACTTAAAATTAAAGCATGTCAAATATGCTTGGGATTTCATGAATGTGAGAATGTACAAATCAAAGTTGGCCATGTGTTCCCATACCGATTCTATTAAAATTTAATAGTTCAATCTGTATTAAATCTTGTCTTAAGGCCCATCTCTTAGATATCACCCTATATTAAGATAAAATAAGACTTTTTAAGACCTAGACATGCATACCTAAGCTCAATGTTATTATCAAACCCAAGAATCCAAGTATGTTGATCCAAGAGAATTTTTGGATGAATTTTCATAGGGATTTATTGATTTTGTAAGACTACATTTCTATATATAATGTGGACAAAACATTAAGAAGTTCAATTAAATAAATAGTTTTTGCCAAGTCCATTGGGCTATCCTATATGGTATCAAAGCATGGTTTAAATCTAAGGGCCTAGTGGTCCATTAAGGATAAAATTTTAGGTTTAATTTTGAGATTGATTGGGTATTGATCATGCAGCTACTCGCTTGATGCAAGTAGTAAGAAAAATAAAGTTCAAAAGTTATTCTTTTGTAGTGTATCAATAGGAAATACTTGTTTATATTTGTGGAACAGTTTAACTTCAACCACGAGGAAGAAGAAGAGATAATATGGTATAAGAAGGATAAGAGTGGTTCATATATGAGTTACTAAGCTCTAAGATGGAGGGAAAAGATCAAGTGCATTGGGAGTAGAGAGAACCAAGAAAATGAAAAATGAAATGTTAAAATAAATTGCAAAAGAAATACTTCTCATTCAACAAGAAATAAGAGAAGGAATGTTGCTAAGGAAGCTAACAAATTAATAGTTGGATAATATTGGAATGAGAAAAATAGGAACCTAAAAATGGGATGGGACCTAATAAATTATAAGGAAGAAGCCATCTAAATAAATTGTTAGGAACAAATCCATCTCTTAAAGTTCATTATTCTAGATTATTTCTAGAAAACTATTTTCCCTGTCTTCATTGAATAGAAATGTGTATGCTTATGATAACATTCCATTTTAAAATCAACTAAACAAATATTGTTAGCCACGATGTATAAGTCTTTGGACATGATGAAATGAATCTCCCACTATAAAATTTAGGCATGAAACAAGTACAAGAACTCAATATTTTTAATGCAGTTGTGATTAAGGATTGTAAATAAACATTAGATGTGGCATATGAAATTTAGTCTTCACTAGCATTTTTTAAGTATGCAACTAATGCAAAAGTATTCAATTCCTATCTTACCTCTTTCTCCTAGATATACATATAGACATATTGGGCAAACAAAGATCACACAATTCATTACAACAGTCAAATATAATTGTAGTTAAGTTCATGAATTTAGAGATAATATTCATTCTTCTTTATTACAAGTAGAGTTATTCATTAATCATAGAATGTAGGAACATGTTTTACCAGTTTATTATTAAAGTGCAAAGTACTTTTCTTGGAGGCCAACCCAAGTATCATGCTTACTTTTCCTCCTATCTGCCATTACAATGAGGTATTCAACTTTATATGGGTGTTATTGAGGTGTGTGGCCATTCAAAGGTTTTCAACCTCTTTGATTGGTGCAAACAAAATAGCCTAGACTAACTTTGACTAATTTGTGCACTCAAGTTTGAACTTAATAACAATTAGCTTCTAATTCTCATCTATCTATGAATACACATATGTGAAGATTCACTCTAGAACATAAGTGGATATAAATTCAGTTGGGGCATCAATAGTTAGAAAATCCACTAGTACTTGCCACAAATGTGGGAACTTTAATTTTTTTGACATGCATAGGCTCTTAGTTCCAAAAATATTAAGACATCATGAACAATAACATAACATGGACATAAGAACCTTGAAAATGTTAAGTTATTAAAGTACTCAATTTCAATATGACGTGTGATTATCTTTAAAATTTCCTACACATATGGGTATTTATAAATTTGATTTTACTCAACATCTCAAGTTTGGGATTGAAACTTCTTTATTGCTATAACTCCTAGTGGATGTGAGGCTTCTTGTAATTTCAACTTAACATAATTCCATTTCTTTTTTTTTATAGGGGCAACATTCAAATTCTTGCTTAGAACATAGGCATCATTGCGTGATTAGCTTTGGTCGATCAGTGTCTTAGATTTCACTTCATAGACTAATGAATAGGCTTTTGACTTGAATTAGGACTCTTGCCAAGGTTTCTTTCCTCTTGGGGATATATTTCCATTACAGATCTACTCTAAGGCGTCAATAGGAAAGAATTTTCTTGAGGAATTAATGGTTAGGATTCATTACAAAAATATGTTTCAATATTAAAAAGGAATCTAGTCTTAAAGGATACTCTTGATAGAGAAATTATCATGAAGGGAATCTAAGACTTATTATAATTAATTTAAGAAACAACCTCCCATACTTAAATTATTTAGACTTTATATCATTGAATCTTTCAAAGAGCCATAAGATAGTGGTTTCAATCTAGGCTATTAGAATTTACCTCGAAGAGTTTTGTTAATACTTCCTTTGATCAATTCTAGTTTTTATAGGGGCCAAATTCATACTTCCATTTAGAGGATAGGCATCACTATGTGATTAACTTTGGTCAATCAATGACCTAGATTTCACTTGATAGAGTAATGAATATGGGATTTTCTTGACTTACCTAGACTCTTGCCAAGGCTTCTTTCTTCTTGGGGACTTGTTTCGATTAGATATTTAATCTAAGAAAATAGACATCCATGGTCAACTATTTTCTTGGGGAATTGATGGTTAGGAGTTATTAAGAATTGGAAACAAAAATAGGCTTCAATATTGCAAAGGAAGCTGGTCTGAAAGGATAGTCTTGATAGATAAATTCTCATGATGGGACTCTAAGATTTATTATAATTAATTTAAGCAACAACCTTCCATATTTAAAATATTTAGACTTAGATCATTGAATTTTGGCAAAGAGACATGGGATAGTGGTTTCAATCTAGGCTATTAGAATTTACCTCATAGTGTTTTTTAACACTTCCTTTGATTATTTATATATGGGGTTTACATAGTTAGCTCTTAATAAATTTTGGCCTATGTAGGCCTATACTTTATTGGTACCTTAGTCCAGTGGCCTTGAACACCCATCAAGAAGTTTTTTGAATAGGGAATACATCTAATATAATCTTGTACTTGATAATATATTGAGGCACATTTTATATATGTTGAGGCATTTTTTTCCTTACAAGTCTTATTTCTAAACCATATATTTCTATGGTCACTTTTCTAGTTCATGATTCATTCAAGTTCTTGATCTAACATATTTTAAGTGTTGGAAGTAATTTGATAGAATTCATCAAGTTCTTGTTCTTGATATGGACTTACTCTAGCTATTGTTTGCCTTATGAAATTTAGTGAAACAATCTTGTGATTATATTCACTTTTGAAGCTCATCATATGCTAGTTAAAATACACATCTACACCTACTTGGAAGGATAACTTCCATCCTAATAATGCATGATTATGTTATTATTTTTTCTTGCTAATAGGCTACAAAGCTAGCTAAATACCTAGATACCTTAAAATTTATCATATCCATAGGTACATAACAATCTGATGCATTGTAAGTGCCTTAACTTCTCTCCTAATGCTCCATAATTTCTTCCACAAATGACCCAATATTAATGGAAAGGTGTGAAATAGTTTATAAAACACAAATTATTTATTAAAACAAACTATGCTAACACAAAATGTTTTAAAACAAAAACAAAAACATATGCAACAATTTTGTATAAGTCACACAACCAAAAACATTTTATTTAAAAACATGAAAAATCATCCAACTACATAGAAATTAAAACATGTCAAGAGATGGTGAGAAACTTGTTTATAATTTCATTCAAAACTTTACAAGACAAGGTTGCAAAGGAAAAAAAATAAAATATTCACCAACACTACATATTATCAAAGTAATGCTCAAATGCACATATCAACTTAGCATCTCCACCCCATGCATACTATCAACCAAATAATATATCTTTTAGAAAGAAAAACAACCCATCAAACTTATCATACATCATAGCCAAGTTATCCAACACATCATGAAAGGCTTACAGCTAGTCCACCTCAAATAAATGTGTAGAAACAACCATTCTCTTACCCTCTCAAGTAGTTCATGACAACACCAAGGAAACTCCATCAAAAACTTGTGGATTTTTGTTGTTGCATTTATAATGGGACCAATATTCATAGTAAGAACAATACAATTGAAGCTGCTTACACTCCCATTTGATCTCTTGCTTGAGATTTCAACAAACACAACAAGATGTGGTGTAGGGCTCATAACATTGGACTTAACACATTAGAATAAAAAATAAATAAATTATGTTCTAAGTAAAAATAAATATGAATACATATATTTAAAACATATAAACATGGTTAATCATATAAGGATAAACAAAAATATTGTACAACATAACAACTATATAAGTATTTTGACTAGTTTCCAAGACCATGATTTAAGTACACAATTAAACTTAAAGATTCATACCTTGTTCTATCCCAAGATACATACAAAATACTAAAAGTCTTATCCTCACTTTATTCTATAGAGATTTTTGAATATAATATAAAATGGGATTAAATAAAAAAGCTAGCCAATAAGGGCCCATTTTCCATATTACATTCTATCTCTTAGAATATCCTTTATCACATAGGTTCCCATTAGAAGATAAAATTATGAAACTATATATTCAAGATTTATATTTCAAAATAACATGTATTATCATTTAATGGTCAGGTAATATATTTGTTCTCAAAAATATTTGTCACCTAAACATTCATTATAAAATAAAAATAAAACTAAGGCTATTATAACTTATTTTCTTGCCAACTCTTTTATACCTTTCATGACATAGTTTGATAATGATAATCTTAAATTTAACAAGTTATATGGACATGTTATACAATGATCGTCATAGTAATTTACAAAGAATATTTATAATAAATATTTACCTTTTAATGGTAGCTTTTGTAATATCCCCTAACTACTTAAACTACACCATAGAATAATTATTAGTTATTTTAAAATATTTTTAATGCATGCATGTCTATATTCCTTAGTAGGTGTTAATAGCTTGTAATTTAATACATAGACTATTGTTAACCCAATTTTCAACGCCCTTTATTAATTATATATCCCCTAAGATATTACATTAATGTTTTTTATCTAATATTTATATATTGTCTAATACTTATTCCAAATGTCTATTATAGGATCTTTGACTATATAAGTTATATATTATATAGCCTTCTAAACTATAGACAACCTTCTTATTATACTAAATCGTACTAGCCATGGATTCACAAAAGAGCCTCACAATTATTAGGGTACTATATAGCTTATATGTTTTAGATATTTTTTATTCACTTGCATCTCAATATAAACTTTAACAAAATAAGTATTCATAAAAAATATCACATATCTTACACACCAATCAATTAGGACTATTTATTGTACAAACATATTTACAAACTTAAACTATTGTCCAATAAATTTAAGATTACAAGTTTACATAAGTCAAAATTTTCCTATCAAATTGCACATTCAATCATGTATTTTTTCTTGACAAAACCTAACCTATCATCTAGTTGAGAAACTATGCCAATGTAAGCCAAGACAACATTTTGGTCCTGCACTATTATGTTCTTTTAATTGACCAAAAATATAGTAGATTAATATTAAAGAAAAAAATTCAACCCAAAAATACAATTTTTTTTTATAAAAATAAATTGCTCGATTGTTAGAACTATAATATACTAAAAAAAAACTGAGACCATGATTTAGAATGCAAAACAATTCATTGATACATTCATAACTTCATTGCAAGTTAAAAATATATTCTCTATAATTACACTACTCATCCAAAACTATTACACCATATACACGATAGACCTTTAATAAAAAACTAAAAAATAATAATTAAAATGGCATTTCAAGACATTCTTCATCAGGGGTGTTGATATCCTGCAATCAGGACGTTCCATTAAAAAAATGTGTTTTAAGGCATTCTGTCAAACAATTCAGGTGTCTCATCTAAGCTTCCACATTTTCCATATCCTACAATCAGGTCATTCCATGATAACAAATTTCTTTGGCATAGGCTGGGAGGATGCTAGCAATGGTTGTAGAGTCTGTAGAGTCTGGCTATACACCTGGCAATTGCATTTGGTTGGAAGTTTCTAAAGCCTTTTCAACATAACCCATTGCGTTGATATCCTGCAATCAGGCGTTCCATTAGAAAAATATGCTTTGAAGCATTCTGTTAAATAGTTCAAGTACCTTGTCTATGTTTTCCACAGTTTGGATGTTCAACAATCAGGTCATTCCAGGAAAACAAATTTCTTGCAGGCGTTCTGTCAAACAGTTCACGTGCCTTGTCTATGCTTACATGTTTTGCATACATGTCTACTAGGGTAGTTGCAGCTGGCATCTCACAAAAAATTCCTCTATGTTCGTCGTTTGATGAGCGATCCATCTTGTTTCAAAGCTCCCATTTTTGCCTGGACTATGAGGATGTTGGTGAAGTGCAATGAACTCACGGCTTCCACGCATAACCCGCTTGCCTTTGTTGAAAGTTTCTAAATCCTTTTCAACAAAGACATTTTGTGCATATCCTGCAATCCTAGCATTCAATGAGACCACATTTGTTTAAGTATCTGATCAAACAGTTCGCGTGCCTTCTCTATGCTTCCACATTCTTGCATACATGTTTACTAGAGCATTTCCAACTGTGATAAATGAAAACAATCGCCATTCCATTACGTTTCGATGGATCATGTCCATACCCTGTTCCAAAGCTCCCATTTTGGCACAAGCCAGGAGCAGGTGTGCAAATGAAAATTTGTTCGGGTCAAAAACCTGCATATGGAGATCTTATGGGCGGGAGAAACGAATTTTAAAAATTGAACTTTGTGCGGGAGTAACGGAGGACGAAGAAGTTAACGTAGGGGAATGGAAAAAGAGGCGGGGTTTAGGGGCCCACCAACTTCCTAAGTGGTCAATGCTTAGAGTGTCTTTGGTTAAACCGCCCGGATCTGTAATGATAATCCCTACTAGCAAAAGAAATTGTCTTTTGAATCTATGAAAAGAACAGCCGCTTTGAAGTTAAGAAAATTAAATGACAAGCGAGAGTCTCTACTTGTAGCAAACTACAGAGAAGTTAGATGGGTATAAAGGGGCTACCATTTAATTGTTTTAATTGTTGTAAGATTGGGCATTGGTCTCAATGCTCTAATAAAGACCCTGAAAGTGATGAGAAAGATAGTAGAAAACAAGGAAAGAAAAAATAATACAATTTTAGAAAGAAAAATGTTTTTAAAAATAAGAAAAGTTTGTTTGTTGATGTAACAGATAGTTGCCCAGAAGGATCTATTGAAGAAGGAGAAAAAACCCTGTTTATGATTACCATTAGTCCTAATGAAAATTAGAAAGAAAATATTGCAGATCAATTAGATCATAATGGAGAATTTGATCTAAAGGGTGAATTAAGATGTGCCCTTAGTGAAATAAAAAAACTCAAGGAGGTTGTAGTACAAAAAAACCAAACACAAAAAGACACTAAAATATGATTAACGAAATTAATGAGTTTGAAAAATAAATTGCAGATCTGAAACTGTAACTTGAAGAAAACAAGAGAGTTATAGAAGTTACTAAAATCCAGTTGGACACCAAAGAAAAGCAATGTTGCATATTAGAGGCAAAAATTGTAGCCTTGAGAAAAAAACTGGATATATGTGATAGCAGTGATAAGTTAGCAGACCGTTTGGGAAAACAAAAAGACCATAACGATAAGACTGGTCTAGGGTTTATAGAAGGGAAATGCTCACATTCCAATGAACCACAACATGATGGTGTCACAATTGAAAATCTTATGAAACCATCAATTGAAAAAAGGAGTAATCCATTTAGATGTAATATGCATTTCTTTGGCTATTGCTTCTATTGTAACCAATATGGGCATAAGGCAAGCGAATGTAGGGTTATGTTTAGAAGGAGACCAAGCTTTGTGAATGGAAATATTTTTAAGTTCTCGAATAAGTTGAATTGTTTTAACTATGGAAACATTGGACATATAGCTAGGTTTTGTAGACCTACCTTTGCAGTGCAACAAAACAAAACCAACATTCATCTCAAGACACCTTCTAATGTAGATAAAACAAAATTAGTTTGGAGACCAAAGAGGGTTGATAAAAAGGCTGAAGCTATGCTTGTTCAAACAACCCTACATTTCAAAAAGGAAAATCCTATGGGTTGTAGACAGTGGTTTCTCTCACCACATGACTTGTGATAAGAGCAAGTTTGTCAATATTTAAGATTATGTTGGTGGTTAGTCAAGTTTAGGAATAATTTCTATATTCTGATCAAGGGAAAGGTATCATTATTCTAGATGGTGATACTCCTTTACATGATGTATACTATGTAGAAGGTTTAACACACAATCTCCTCAGCGTAAGTCAAATTTGTGACAGTGGATCTAAAGTTACATTTACTGCTCAAGGTTGTGAAATAAGTAAGATATCAAGAAAATAGTTGCAGTTGGCCTAAGGACAAAAGGGAACATTTATAATCTTCATGAGACTGCAAACAAGGGTAAAGATGGACATGTTTTTTTTATGGGTCAAGCTGAAGAAAGTAAACTTTGGCATAGAAGGCTTGGGCATATAAATTTTGAGAATCTTGTCGAGATCAGCAAGAATCAAAATCTAAGGAATATACCAGACATTTCAAAGCCTATCAGCAATACTTGCAAGGAATTCCAACTTAGTAAGCAGACAAAAGTAAGTTTTAAATCCAAAGAGTATTCTTCTACTAAGCCTTTACAACTTGTTCATTCTGATTTATGTGGTCCTACAAGGACAAAGTCATTAAATGGTGAAAGATATTTTATGCTCTTTATTGGTGATTATACCATAATGAATTGGATGACCTTTTTGAAGCATAAGTTAGAAACTTTTGATAGATTCAGGATTTTTAGAAAGATGGTTGAAAGAGAATCACATTTAAAGATCAAGTGCCTAAGATCATTTAAAGGTGGAGAGTACACTTCAAAAGAATTTGTGGACTACTATGAAGAACATGGCATTAAGAGGCAATATTCAACCTCTAGGACACCACAGCAAAACGGAGTAGCTGAGAGAGAAAATAGAACTATGAAAGAGATGGCAAGAACAATGCTTCAAGATGCAAATCTACCTAACACCTAGTGGAAAGAAGCAGTCCATACATTAGTTTATACATTAAACAGAGTTAAGTTAAGGGTAAAAACCAAGTATACTTCATATGAATTGTGGTATGGAAGATCAACAAATGTTGGGTACTTTAGAATTTTTGGAAGTAAATGTTTTATAAAAAGAGATGATGAAAGTCTAGGTAATTTTGAGTCTTGTTGTGATGAAGGTATATTTTTAGGCTACTCTACTCACAATAAAGCTTATAAATGTTTTAATAAAATACTAAATAGAGTGGCTGAAAGCACTAATGTGAAAGTTGATGAGATGTTGCAGCCATGTGAATAGCAAAAAGAAGATAATGAAGAAGAGATCCACTTACCAAAAAGTGAGCTGAAATCAAAAAAAGAGGTGACAATTCCAGAAGGTACTCCTAAAAAGCCTATGGAATCAACAACTAAAACCCCTTCAAAGGCAATACAAAGAAATCACCCTCAAGAACAAATTATTGGGGATAGAATTGTTGGTGTTCAAACTAGAAGGAAGCTTGCTAGTGTAGATGACCAAGTACATATGTGTTTGATTTCAAAATTAGAACCTAAAACCTATATAGAGGCTAGTAACTTGATGAATTTTGGGTTAAGGCAATAGAAGAGGAGCTAGGTCAGATGGAGAAAAACAAGACATGGCCTAGACTCAAGGACAAGAATGTTATTGGAGAAAAGTGGGTCTTTAGGAATAAACTTGATGACAAGGGCAATGTAGTTAGAAACAAGGAAAAACTTGTATGCAAGGGATACTCTCAAGTTGAGGGTATTGATTTTGATGAAATTTTTTCCCCTATAGCTAGGATTGAAGCCATAAGAATCTCTCTAGCTTTTTTTGTTTATAAATTTAATTTTAAAGTGTTTCAGATGGATGTTAAATCTGCCTTTTTAAATGGTGAGCTTGAGGAAGAAGTTTATATGGAACAACCTGAAGGATTTGAATGTGTAGGTAAAGAAGATCATGTCTATAGACTGAAAAAATCATTATATGGCTTGAAACAAGCCCCTAGAGCATGGTACTCTAGGTTGGATAAACATTTGTGGAGACAAGGATTCACAAAAGGAGGTGTTGACAAAAATCTATATTTCGTGACAAAAGGTGACAATATTCTGGTTGTTGTTGTCTATGTAGATGATACTATTTTTGGGAGCAATGATGATGATATGTGTTCTACTTTTCCTAACATTATGAAAGTTGAGTTTGAAATGTCCATGCTTGGAGAAATCTCTTTCTTTCTTGGGTTACAAGTCTCTCAAGTTGAGAAGGGTATCTTTTTTTCTCAAATGAAATATGCAAAAGAGATGCTTAAAAGATTTCAAATGGATGAAAGCAGACCAGTTGGAACTCCCATGGAAACTGGCTGCAAATTAGGCCAAGATGTCGATTTACCTGATGTAGATCACACCATGTTTAGATCTATGATAGGTATTCTTTTTTACTTGACTACCTCAAGGCCTAACATCATGCATGTTGTATGCTTGGTGGCAAGATTTCAGTCTTCTCCCAAGTAGTCTCATCTTAATGCAATCAAAAGAATATTAAGATATGTCAATGGTACTATTGATTATGGTTTGCAGTATCCAAGACATGATGATTTTACTTTGCTTGCTTATACTAATGCTAACTGGGCAAGATGTATTGATGACAGAAAGAGCACTTTTGGAGGAGCATTTTTCTTAAGTGGAAGATTAGTGGCTTGGCAAGGCAAGAAACAAGACTATGTGTCTTTGTCAACTATTGAAGCAGAATACATTGTTGCTACCACATGTTGTTCTCAAGTTTTGTGGATGCTTCAAACACTAAAAGATATCAAAGTGGAAGTATCTCAACCTATTTATTTTTTGTGTGATAACACTAGCACTATAAATATTTCAAAAAATTATGTGATGTATTAAAGAACCAAACAATCTAGCTATCTGCTATCATTTCTTGAGGGAAAAGGTTCAAACAAATGAGGTTGTTTCAGATTATGTGGCATCATGTGATCAGCTGGTTGATATCTTTACAAAGCCATTAGCAAAAGAGGTGTTTGAAAGCTTAAGGGATAGACTTGGTGTTCTTTTCCTTTGCTCTCTTCAATAGAACAAGCCAATCATGCAAAACTTTAGGGGGCTGAGCTTCAAGCTTATTCTTTATCCCTGGCTCATGAATGGTTCATTTTTGTTGCCATTCCATTCATATTTTCTTTATAATCAGATATTCAACATATAGAACAACACTTAAGTTAGTAGCTTGAACTTATATATGATAGTTTTTGATGCCTTCACTATGTGTTTTTTATGCATACCTATTACAATAATGACAGCTTGTTTCATGTCTTCCATGTTTCAATTTTTGGTTATCTATGATATCTTGCACCATGAAGATATAGTGGTTGTTTGTCAAGTCTTGATGCTCCATACTAATGCTAATTGCTTTATGAGACTTCTACATCTTTCTGCTCAGATGTGCTTGTCAATCTTTGTGAACTATCTACTTTT
>VDFB02185723.1:0-33086 GCA_007258455.2 Sequoia sempervirens
TTTGGCTCATCACATCATCCCATTTCGGAGATCATTGATAGGAGATCGCAACACCAACTTCATAGGCCCATCCATGCAACCGCATGTTTATCCGGCCTTCCAATTCAGTTGTGATTTCCGTGCAGATAGAGAGATTTTGCCTGCTGTTACTACACAGATAGTGCATGAGATAGATGCCTTCACTAAGGCACAAGAAGACTTCTTTGCACATCATTTGTGCAAAGAGAGTAGGACGACATTATTGCCAGATAAAAATATATTTAAGGGCATATTTTTCATCTTTTTATATCATAATTTATTATTAAATGTTGAACTTGAAACTTGAAATGAGATTGATTTGGTTTCTTTTTCTCATCTCAGATAGTTGGTGGGAGATGTTTGGTTTTGATACACCGACCCTTCAAAATGTTGCCATTCGTATATTGAGCTAGCCATGTAGTTCATCTGGTTGTGAGCGCAATTGGAGTATGTTTGAGCACATACACTCCAAGAAGCACAATAGACTGTCAGTGGAGAGGATGAATGATTTGGTATATGTTCATTACAACCTTCGACTCAGATACATGAAGTTTTTTGACCATGACTCCACCCCGATTAGGCTAGCGGAGGTTGATCCACAGTCTGAGTGGACCACTGAGGCTACAAGTGCAGTCTTTAGTGATGAGGACCTTGATTGGGTGGACCAGGCAGAGAGAGAGGTTGAGGTTGTAGCCATGGCTGAGGAGGAGGCTAGAGCACAAGGGGACACAGCTGTTGTTGGTGAGAATGGCATGGAGAGTCAGACATAGGCAGAGACTATGGCTGCAGCTGCTACATCATCGAGGACCCTTAGAAGCCTTCGTAGGAAGGATGCTGGCTCCACGAAGCCATAGACTTGTGGCTATTTTTTTGATATTTTATATTTATATGGAACATTTGATGTCATGGATTTCATATTCCATGAGTTCTGTATACATTTGACTATATTTATAATTTTATATATCTAAGTATTCTATTTCCTTCAGCAACTCGACTACAATTTGTGTTGTATACTTGTGTATGTGATCAAATTTGCTTCTATTTAATGATGTTATTGTGTCTTTAAGGTTTATTCAATAAAGGGTGCTTGAAACAAGTTTTAAATCCTTAAAAATCTCTAAATTTCTAGGGTTTTTCAACTTTTTCCATTTTGTCAAGTCTGCGCCAAGTTCGAGTGTCGAGTCCGAGTCCCAAGTCGAGTCACCCTAGCCGAGTTCGAGCTGAGTCTGAGTCTCGTTACTATGATTTGCACAGTACAATGGTTTTAAGCAAATCAAAAGTCAGCAACAATATATTATGATACCTAAATTTCAAATTACAAATAATGTAATAGCCTGTAACATGTGAACTATAACATCATTAATTTTGAAGGAAATTTACAGTGACTATTGATTTTAATTTTGATGGCTGTTTATGAAGAGGTCTGATAAAAACCTCTGTAACAGCAATACATAGCTTCCAAAATGATGCCAAGACTACAATAGAGGCTTGTCTCAGTTCTAAAGTCTGCAAGGTATATGGATGAATACTTGGCGCCACCTTTTGAGTTGATTTCAGCTCCAAGCCCTAGGCAACCAGCACTAGGAACTCACATGCCCCTGCTGGCTGTAGTACGGCCTCCTATGACTAAACTCTCCTTCACCACTCCCCAAAAGTTCTGCTCAGACTTCAACATATAGCCCTACGCCCTCTTCTCAGCTTTTAAAATTGATTTTCAATGGGTCTTTTCTGCCTTCATGAGTGTGAAAGTCACCCTAGAATAGCACGGCCCATCACAAAATGGTACAGCCAAAATATTGGAGGCCAAACTGATTATCTTTCCTTCACCCTTTATCTCAAGATTTGGCTCCCTCAATGCTGGTAAAAGACTAAAGAAATCTCATTCAAAGCTCCTATGCAATCCTTGACTGGAATCACCTATAAAAATCCACCAGGAATGATCTCTCACAATCGAAGTGAATGTTCCATGTAAGGGTTTCCATCCTTACAAAGCAATTGGTTCAACCTGTATGTTCTCTCCAAAATAATTTCCAAGCATCAGTTTCAAATGAGCTCAAAAGGTCTCTTTTATATTTTCCACAAACCCCACACGCCCCTCTTGGAGAAATAAAAAATGTTTTATTTCATTTTAAATCCCCCTTATGTCTCCCACTTGGGTGTCCCATTTTATGAAGCTTAAATATTTACTTTTTTAACACTTCCTTATGTCTCCTCAAAAAGTCACTTTTAATAAGATCACTTTTAAAATATTAAAATAACATAAAGTTAAATATTTAATTTAACTTTATAATATTAAAATTATTTTAAAATAAATCCCCAGACCATAAAGAATCCCCAAAAAAGCATTAGATACCATAACTGAGCATCCCGAGGAAAGACCAACATGAAAATACCAAGTTGACGCTGAGGAGGTGACTTACTAAAAATAGTACGTATTGGACCAATTGCCCAAAAATGCTTCGAAAAGTGTCAGAAAGATACTCCTATAATCCCGAACATGCCACCACACAGAGAAAATACCCAAAAGCTGAACAATACAATCTCCAACAGCTGGGGAGCCACCTAACCAAACCACACTAGTCTACGAGAACCTGAGGAATAGGCTAATCCTAATAATCACTAACATAGCTTAGGAAGGGGACATTACAGTCCCCCCTTCCCAAAATTGCTTGACCCCAAGCAATTGCAACTCTTGATGTTGTAGTATCTGCTCACTCATGTTTTGTCTCTATGTTTTGCATTTTCATTAGAAGTTGCTGCCCATTATTCTCAAAACTGCCCACAAGTACCTTTTGTGCCTGCATTCTATTTTCCAATTCTGATGCATCCTGTCTACACTCATCCACTGATTTTCTGTTCAATTTGTCTGCCATATAGTTATACTGGCTTATAACCAATGTAAATCATTCCATTTTGAACATAATCTGTTGGAAACGTACCAACCTCACATCTTGAAGAAGAACGTCTTTGAATGCCACATGTTAGACATGTACCATTTGGAAAAGTATTGCTTGTGTTTGTCTTTACACATTGCAAACATAGAGAATTGGTTGATCTCTTCTATTAATTCAGTGTTAAGTGATTGCTACAGTTCAAAATTTGCCAGCTCAAGTTGTATTTCATTTGAGTGAATTGAATTGACTGGATATCAATAATGAATAACTCACTGATTCACAAGGAGAATTGCACTGTTCTCTCCCCCATTGAAATCAAGGCAAAAATCTGCTCATGTTTTTACAAATCATTGACTTCTATAGGCTGTTCTGCTGACCACATAATAGTTTGCAAAATATTTAATTGTCAAGACAATGCTGTAGACATAGGACCCAGTCACATCAGGTCACCCTAGAGGTTCAAACTGTTATTTCTCAATGCGCTCCTATTACCGCTCACACTATCCATGTTCAGGCTGCTCAATCAATTCAGAGTTAGGATATTCATGTGAAGTTTGATCCAGATGGGTTCTCATCATTTTCCATTTCAAATGAACAACTGAGATGGAGATAATGGACAATGAGAGATTAGCCACTTGATTCTTTTTGGCAGGAGTCACACTTATCAGTTCTGTATCCAGTCTAGGTCACTTACCATCTCTGGAAGAGAAGGTGAATGTTCTGAGCTTTTCTCATCGTAACAGTCTTAGCAGACACTCTGAAAACAACAAAAGTGATCAAGGAATGACCAAGTGGGTGAAATTGGTCACAACAGCAGGTCTCTTGAATTTCCAACCTCTTGTGCATTTGCACTGTTATCATCAGAATCATTCAAATATACAACACAAGAGAAGGGGATTATCCCTGATGAACCAGGAAGGAATATCTAAAAAAGACACAGGTTTTCTGCAGAGTCTCCTACTGACAACCATTAGAACCACTCTCATCCTGCTTCTTGCTGTAGATGGAATAGCTTCATCAGTGATCTATATTGTTTCTTCCTCTTCATCTTCAACAAATTATAGCTACCTCCTAAGCATTTTTAGCTGTTTGGCTACTCATTAGGAGAAAGGTCAGCCTCTTCTTGAGAGGATACCTCCCAAACTACAGATGCTTTGGTATCTGAGGTGTCCCCCAATAAAGGTAATGCAGCAGCCATATCTCCTGGTAAGTAAGCTTTGAGATTGTCCAAAACATCAAATGAAAGAGGTAAGCAATAGAAGTATGTGTAACAGTAAAATCTTTTGTCACATCAGTTAAGTGCCACAAACATATTACAAGCAAGGTATTCAGCACAATCTCACACAATTCCTGACAAGCCCTTTAAATAAGTGATGAATCAGATGGTTGGTATCTTGATTGCTACTCTTTAACTTATGTTCTAAGAAGAATTCTAAAGGAACTTTAATTCAGGGGTCTTCTACACTTCAGCTTATGACCCTTCATCACAGCTCCTAAACAGGATATTATTTTGATCTTGACTTGTATCAGTAATACAATTTTTCAATGTACCTTGTTATTTCCTCAAAATCAGAATTAGCCTGCTTAGCTTTATGAAAAAGCTTCAAAAGACCCTCAACATGATATAACTATGACTGTTCTACCATCAAATATAGAAGTGCACTTAATGTATTTTAGGATTGTAAATCTTAAGCAAGCAAGGAAAATAAAATTTGACTTGCATGTTTAACAAATGCATGATTCAGAGATGATTGTAATTCTTAAACTAGTAGACCAAATTAAAGTTATTTGCATGCCTTCTCAAATACAAGCACCAGAAAACATGACTAGCTTGGGTTGTACAGAAAGCGTCTATTATAATGTTAACCACTGATTGAAAGGTTGCTGCTCTTAATATATAACCTCCATTGTATCATCCCCTCTACACTTATCAACATATAATAATGAAAATACATATTTTCCCATCTATTTCCCTGTATGCAATTCCTTCAAAATATGATCTTTATTATTTTTTGCCAATGTCTAACAAAGCATTGGCCTCACTGGGAATGCCCCAGCCATGTTAACCACCATCACAAAGAGAAGCTTTCACAATCTTTTGAGACATTTTTAAAAATGTACCTGTTGTGACCTAATTCACACCTCGCCCCATTGCAAATGGGGACCCTTGTTGTTTGTCTTTTAGGGTTTTGCCTTCGCGTGCCTCTTTTTGTCTGCTCTCCGTTTGGGGGTTTTGAGTCTGAATTTTGAATGGTCACCTGAGTCAAGCAAGTGAGTTTCAGCCTAGATCACTGTATAAACGTCACCATCGCGCTTAGAAGGCCTAGGAGATGAAGATCGACTATCATTTCGGTCAATTCCGACACCTCCCAGTTTTTAGGGTTTCTCACCCC
Source organism: Sequoia sempervirens (assembly GCA_007258455.2). Lineage (NCBI taxonomy): Eukaryota > Viridiplantae > Streptophyta > Pinopsida > Cupressales > Cupressaceae > Sequoia > Sequoia sempervirens. The sequence goes on from VDFB02185723.1 coordinate 5,306, forward strand.
AGGCCCCCTATTTTTTAGGACCTACTTTTTTGGCACTTTTGGGCAATTCTGAGATCCCTACTTTTTAGGGTCTATTTTTAGAAAGTTGCTATTTTTGGAAAATTTCTATTTTTAAGTTTCTATATTTGGAAAGGGGTCGAGTTTCAAAAATCCACTCAGAAGTTCGAAAAGATCTGTGAAACTCTCAAAAAATCGATTCGAAATTTTTTTGAAATCATGGTAAAATTCTGGAAAATCACTAAAAAAGTTAAAAAAATCTGGAAAAATCTTTCAAAAATCACAGAAAAATGGTGGAAAATTTGAAAAACCAGTCAAGAAATCTGAGAAATTCATAAAAAATCTGAGAAATCCATGGAAAGAATCTGGAAATCTGAACATTCATGGAGAAGACCGAAGTTTGTGAGAAATTTGCCTAAGTATGGAGTTTACTCAGCATGGAGAAGGGGAAAGTAATGTCAGAAAGCTTCAGCCTTAGTCAAATGGTCAATGGCAATGAAAAGAAGCAAGTCCGCCTCAGCCAAGGGATGGAGAGTGGCATAAAATCTGATGGAGTCCGCCTTCCAATGGCTATCCAAAGGCTAAAGTCTGCCCTTGACCAAGCAATGCAATGGCATGAAAATCAATGAAGTCCACCCTTGTGTGGCATCAAAATGAAGAAAGTCCGCCTTGGTTAAAAGGATGAATGGCGAGCAAACAAAGGAAGTCCGCCCACTAGATGGCAATAAAACATGCCAAGTCCGCCCTTAAGAAATGTTGAAGTGGCATCAAAGATGAGGAAGTCCGTCTTGGACAAAATGTAGATGGCAAGGAACTTAATGGAATCCGCCCTCCAATGGCAAGGCCATCAATAAAGTCCGCCCTCAGCCTAAGGTTAAATGGCAAGGCCATAAAGGAAGTCCGCCTTGTCCAAAGCATTAAGTGGCAAAGGAATCAACAAAGTCCGCCATACTTAGAGGGGTAAGGAAAATTCAAAGGTTTTGCCTAAGTATGAATTTTGAGAGATTTAAAAAAATGTATGTTTGGCCTTGAAAACTTCGCCATACTTAGAAGAGATAGAAATATTTTTTTTTCTAAGTCAAACATTTTGCCAAACGACTTAGGAAAATGTGAAGAAAATTTTTTCCAATGACTTAAAATCATGCCAGATGATTTAGGAAGATGAAATAAATTTTGGCCAATAACTTTGGACAATTAAAAAATCATGGCCAAATAACTTTAGGATGGCAAGAATTTATGGCCAACGAAAGAGGGTAATGGCAAAGTAAAATTGGACGAAGCAAATTTATGGCCAAATAAAGTTGGACGTGGCTAGATAAATCTTGGAAAAAGAAAGAAATTCATGGCCAAATAAATTGGACGATAGAAATTACGGCAAAGAAATTTGGAGAAAATGAAAATTCGCCTAAGGCATTGGCAAGAAAAAATTTCGAAAAGGATAAAATAATTTGACATAAAAGGAACGGGTTGGAAATGACACATGGAATAATTATTTTAATTATTTTCCAACACTCCAAAAGGATAAACTTGAAAAAATTCGAAATTGGAAAAAGAACAAAAGAGTTTTATTGAACTGGTGATGAAATTGGAAACTTTCCCGGACAAGATCGTTGAGGATAAAACTTGCCACCCAGAAGCGAAGTGAAAGACAAGTTCAAACTCGATTTGAAGGAAACAATACAAATTTGCTAAAAAGATCGATTTTCTCACCTCTATAATTGATTTCACTTCTCATTTGCACAATCATTCGATTTTTGAAGGTGTGAGAAGAAACTTGTTGAGGAAAGTGAAGGAAATAAAATTTTACCAGCTTGCATTGTGGTTGTAATCACTTCTCCAGAAGTCACAGGCAAATTTACTTTATCCACTTTCCAGCTTGATTTTTCACGAAGTCTAGATCAATAACTAAGCTGGGATATCTTTCAAACTGATTTAAGTTTCGAATTCTGATTATTCTCTCTACTTTTCTTGCAGATTTATTTTCGAAACGGTAAAGATGAAGTTCGCCAGCAAAGGAGTGCAAACACAGTTGAAAATCAAGTCCAAGTGGGAGCATGTTGTAGACACCGATCTTGGCCACGTTGACCTCGAAGACTTCAGGAAAAGAATGTATGGGACTGATGGACGTCTGCCTACACCAATTGCCATGAGGATGATGCGCAATGGAATCGTCCACGCAGCTGGATTTCCACCAGCAAAAGAATGTTCAGAGCTTATGGTAGAATGTGCATTGCACTACAATGCACGAGATAGGCAGATAGAAGCTCCTGATGGAAGAGTCCTTGCCTACTTGTCCGAGCCAGCAATCCAAGAAACTTTTGGAATTCCAGTTTACAATCGAACGTCCTACCGCACCAAGGAAAATGCACTCAAGCTTTACCAGAGCCAGTAGGATCTCTGTGCATCCAACATAAACAAGAATTGGTTACTAAAACCCAAGCCTACTGTAGGCAAGATGCCAAAGAAATTGATCAGAACCCATTTCAAAGAGGAATATGGCGACATCGTTTTGCTACTAAACAGAATTGTAGGCAATTCTCATGGTGCACCTTTCGAAAACTGGATGTACTATTTTATTGATGAAATAATCACTGGAGTCAAGATGTTCAATTGGTCCAGAATGATTAGTGATAGCCTGCACGAGCAGTTAGTCAACTTTGAGGAGACCAAAACTTTTCACATGAGCTCATACATCATATATTCACTTGCAAGATATTATAAGTATTCTGGCTTGATCTGCAAAGGCGTGGTCGGCAACGGCGAGGGGCAATTCAAAGCCTACGATTGTTATCCTCAGCTGCAACTGAAAGAGAAGTCTCATTTCCGACGAGCTCATGACGCCTTTTTGATGTACATCACCTGGCTTCTCCAAGGCGGAACTCACCAAAGACTCTCACATGAGGCCAAGAGCCTAATCAGTCAGTATGGATTCTGGTTCATTCAGTATCCTAAGTTCACTTACATCAGAATCCAAGGATTCTCAGGAAATCCTTACAAATTGCCCATCTATCCGACCAACAAGATGGTTTTGCTAGAAGTGCTGAGGCAATTGGAGGCGTATCAGAATATTCAAAGGCCAAAGCAAAAAGTGGCTGTCACCTTTCCTTTCTTCATCGACAATATGGAGGAGTCATGTTCGACGGCACAACCAACAGAGGTTGCTCGACTGGAGATTCAACAATATCCATTCATATCATATAAATCCAGGAACAATTTTGATCCACTCCATCACATCAGAACTGTGGACGGAGAGAGGTACAAGCATCGGGTTGACTTAGAGGACTTCTGGGCTAATGCAACAGATGAATACGACGTAAGAATAAGGTTGTGGTCAAGATTGCCGTTAAGCATGATAAGGGCAACAGAGCTCTTCAAAATACCTGATCAACTACAGGATGATGGAATATACGTGCAGCCGGGTTTCAATGAGAATGAGCCACTTCCCCCTATAAGATGGTTTGAGCCTGAGATGGGTGACCTAGCAACTTTATGCGGCCTGTTTTCAAGTATTCTCAGTGGTGGATAGATCGGCAGGTAGAAATTTTAAGACAGAGAAATGTGCAATTCACCTATGAATTGATGGGCGATACAGAGTCCTGTTCTTCAAACGCCGGTGCATCTCGTGGAGATGGACCAACAGATGCTACCAACTCGAGAAAGAGGAAGGAAGTTGATAAATCTGCAAGACAAGACAAGAATAAAATGGTAGATGAAGGGCCTTCTCGAAAGAAGCACAAGTCTAAACCTCTTCAGTTGGCCACTTCCAGAAATATAGAAGAAATACTCGCCATGGATAAAGAGTCCTTTGACAATGCTAGGATCCCTTCTCCAGTCGAAAATGTGGAGCCAATACAAGTAGAAGATTATGGTCAACCTTCTCCAGCAAGCACAGAGATCCTAGAATCAAATAATGATGCAGATATTATGGATGGAGAATTCGAGGAAGGAATGATTTCCGCCCTCAAAGGAATCCAAGATGACCCATTCGTCCAAAAAATTTAGGGTATGCAATTGGTCCAAGAAGTTCAAAATATGCCGGAGATTCAAGAAGAGCAGGAAGTACAAGATATACAAGACGTCCAAGATCAACAGGAGGACGGAATTGAGCAGCCAACAATCCCAGAGTGGCTGAAAGAAAGATTGAAAAGAAAGGCGCCAACGGAGGTACCTGAAGAACAAGAGGATGACACAGATTTTCTGGCAAGACTAGAGCAAACTGCCCTGAGGAAGAATGTCAGAACCCTGATGGTTCTCGATTCAAACCCTAACTGAATTTTTTGTTGTTTTTGCAAATTTTGGTTTTTTTTGTATTTTTGTTGTGTTTTCAGGCAAATAATGAAAACTGCGATTTTGCTAATAAATGCTAATAAATTCATGTAAATTCAAATGTGCATTGAAATACATCAGAAATGCTCAGAATACCAAGGCGCATCATTTATTAACTTTTCCAGAGCATTTACAATGAGAAATAACAACATATGAATGAGAATATAGAATTATTATGAAAACCTGGTGGCGGTTGTATGCTGCAATAAATGCATGAAGAAAATGGTACGGCCCAATGAAACAGGTGAATCTCCAGCTCAAAAATCGATGCTAAACCTCCAGTAGACTCAAACACCCTTGATCCAATTGCCAAAACCAGAGGAAAGAAGACGTTTCTCCAGAGGAATGAAAGTACGGCCTTGCTGGTATGGCTAGGTACAACAATAAATGATAAGTACGGCTCCTTGGGATTTGTGCCAGAACACTGATAAATGATCTCTGCTAAAGTCGCCTTTATCAACTGATGATTATCTATGAAAATCTCTGCCAGAAAGGATGTATAAAGCTGTCATGATCTACGTAATGAAAATCACCAAGTGCAAGCTTGGTGGTATTACCCGATACTCGGTCTGCCTAATCACGAAGAGTTTTACCGTTCTCGAAGCGATCGTGCACTTGAGAAACCCTAGGGTTTGCAAACTCAATGCTTTCGAGCAATAAAGACAAAATTGAATAATAATCAAGATAGTTCGATTTTTCCTTGAGAAGGTATATATTGCCCCTTGAAGAAATTCGACCCAATCTCCCTTTTAATAAATCATTTAAATAAATGATTTAATTTGTATTTTTAACTTAGGAGAATTAATTAATTATTGGCGTCCCTCTTTTAATGAATATAAAATACTCATTAAGTCAACATTTAATAATTTATTATAAAGTATAATAAATACTTTATAATTAAGCCAAATAATTAAATATTTAAATATTTCAATAAAGTGACTTTATAATAAAGTCAAAATATTAAATATTTAATAATCCATTAAATACTCCTTATTTCTCCATCTGAACATCAAAATTTCTTTGGTAGATTGGATTAAAATTTTAGGATAAATTTGAACCGGTGCCACTTTAGAAATGCTTAATAGCTGACCTAACTTTCTAAAATAGAAGTTCACGAAATGCTCAGCTGGAAGATTCTCTGAAGGCCAACTGACACAAGCGCAAAGCTGGAGCCTGGAAACAACTGAGCAAGCGCCCTAGATGATCCTCTGCACCTCTGTCGACCTCAGGGATCGAAATGATAAACTAACCTGATCACCGGTGTGTTGACTAGGATGGGGACATGACAGTCCGCCCTCCCTGAAATTGCTTGTCCTCAAGCAATCTCAACTCTGGATGCTGTAAGATCTCCTCTGGCTCCCATGTAGCATCCTCGACTGGCAAATCTCTCCACTTGACCAGATATTCCACGATCCTGCGCCTCCGTGTCTCTCTCTCATCTGAGGATAGTCCTAGAATTACTAGTATCAATTTGCTCGTCATCAGGGTGGAAAAACTGGAGAGAGATCACATGCTGACAATGCCTTTTTCGAGGCGTGAAATGCATTATGGACCTTGCTACCGGTGGCAAGTCCAACTCATAAGCAACCCTCGCCCCTTTCGTCGACAACGAAATGGACCATAGTAGCGAGGGTTTAGTTCTGCCCTCTTCCAGCGAGTAAAATGGCAATCACGGCTGCAACATGAGGTACACCATATCCACCCTCAAAGATGCAGCTCACCCCTCTTCTGATCAGCATACTGCTTATGCTGATTCTGTGCCCGCTGGATATTGTCTCGGAGAGACCTCAATATGTCCTGCTGACTCTGCATCATATCCCTTGCACTCGGCACTCTGCTATCGCTCAATATCAAATCCAGAAGGTTGGGCGCCTCATACCCATACAAAGCCATAAAGGATGTCATCTGTATCGTCATATGGTGAGTCGAGTTGTAACAATACTCGCACAAGTAGATCCATCTCACCCAAGCTCTCTGCTGACCAGCTATATAATTACGCAAATAACCCTCCACCCACTTATTGACAATCTCTGTCTGTCCGTCTGTCTGCGGATGGTAAATTTATTTTCGATTAATGATTAAATCCCTGAAAGCACGAACAACTCACTTAAAAGTTGCTCATGAACCCATTTGTCTCTGCTCGTGACTACTCGTCAGAGGCAACCCATCAGGCGAACCTCTCGAAAAACAACTCTGCGATGCGATCTGTGAAGGTAGTAATGTCGAAGGGAAGAAGTGTGCATATTTAGTCAACCGATCAACCACCACGTAGATACAATCTTTACCTTGGGCTTTCGGCAAACCCGTGATAAAGTCCATCGATAAACATTCCCACTTCTTGTCAGGTATCGGAAGTGGAACGGAACTAATCAGGACGGAGCATATCACAGCATTGCATTTGGCACACAGAACACTCACGGACATACTGCAAAACATCAGTTTTCAGCCCTTTCCAAGTAAACCGTTCCCGAACCATTTTGTAAGTCTTATAGTATCCAGGATGGCCCGCCATAGGAAGGTCGTGAAAGGCTCTCAAAACTGTAGTCCGTACCTCAGAGTCAGGAACCAAAAGAATCCGCCCCTTGTAAATGATCAAGTCATCTACAATAGTGTACCTGTCGTCCTGCTCTGTCCTGTCAACGATGCTAGAAGCCCATGGGTTCTTAGCATACTCAGCAATAATCCGATGCCTCCAATCCTTTGTGATCTGTGCCAAGGCATTCAACTGGGGTCTGCGAGACAAGAAATGGAAGCTACAATATTACGCTTCCTTAATGGAAGGTGATGTCGAAGTCATGTAATTGCTTGGTTCTTGACCATTTTTGCTGCCTCTCATTCAGAGTCTCGCTGTCTAGGAAATGTTTGGGGCTATTATGATCTGTCACCGAACATAAATTTGCTGCCTGCAGTCTTGCACGGAACTTAGCCAATGCATGCATAATGGCTAACATTTCCTTATCATAGATCTTGTAAAATCTCTCGGGACCCCTGAGTTTCCTGCTCTCAAATGCAATTGGATGTCGCTCCTGCATCAAAACGGCACCAATGCCCTCCCCTGAAGCATCACAGAACAAATCAAATGACTTCGTAAAGTCAGGCAATGCTAATAGCGGACGGCAGTCGCAGTCACCTCAAACACAGTAAAGCATCCTGGCACGTGGTGACCAAAGGAAGCCAGCACCCGTCAAGTCGGTAAAGGTGCTGATCAGCGTGAGAACGGTGACAAATCTCGTAGAATGCACCTGGCAATGGAGCCCTCTAAATGGGTTCTCAGGTACCGGCCAGTCAACAATCGCTCGGACCTTTTCAGGGTCCATACTCACTCCCTTGGCGCTGATGATGTGCCCCAAATATAACAACTCCTCCATGCCAAGCTCGCACTTGGATTCCTTAGCATAGAAAGACTCATCTGCTAAGATACCCAAGACTGTGTCCAAATGAGCCAGATGCTCCTCCCATGACCTGCTATAAACCAAAATGTCGTCGAAGAAGACTAGCACAAATCTCCTCAACTGAGCACTGAAAACCCTGTTCATAGTTGCCTGAAAGGTGGCAGGTGCATTGGTTAACCCGAAGGGCATAACCAAGAACTCGAAGTGACCGCAATGACACCGGAAAGCGGTTTTCTCAATATCCTGCTCCCTCATCTGAATCTGATGGTACCCTGATCTCAAATCAATCTTCGTAAAGAAGACAGCTCCGTGCAACTCATCTATCAGCTCATCAATGCGTGGAATAGGGTACCTGTTTTTGATTGTTCTTTTGTTGAGCTGCCTGTAATCAATACACATCCGAAGTGATCCGTCCTTCTTCTTCACCAATACAACCGATGAAGCAAAAGGAGACTTGCTAGGTCTGATGTGGCCCATAGCTAACAACTCATTAATGGTCTTCTCTATCTCATCCTTGAGTCGTTTCGGATGTCTGTAGGGGATGATCATAACGGGCTTTGCGCCCTCCTCCAACTCAATGATATGCTCTGTCCCTCTGTCTGGAGGTCTGCCAGGTGGAATGTCACTAAACACTTTGGAGTGTTTAGTCCTCAGTATCTGAATGTCAAGGTGGTACTCACCCTTCTGCTGCTTCTGCTGGGCTGGCATCAACATGCACTCTGCCGCCCAGTCAACCATATCATGACGAATGAGCCTCTCCATCCGTCTGAATGAAACCATCCTAAGATTACTGTCTCTAATGGCCTTGATGACATGTGGTCTCCCGTCAACCTTGAATTTCATCTCCATATCTCGTAGGTTGAGTGTGAACTCACCCAAATCATGCAACCATGCCATCCCTAATACCACATCTGTATCTCCCATATTAACAACATAGAATTCAGTCTTGAATTCATAGTTGTTCAATCTCATCGGAAGATCAGTAATCTTCCGGTCAAATCTGAGAGTGTATCCGTCAGCCACCTTGACTCGAATACCCTCGAAGGCCTCTGTCTGGATGCCACGCCTCTCCACTAAACGTGCATCAATAAAATTGTGTGTAGCACCAGTATCCAACAAGGTAATCACCTTCTGACCTGCCAAGAGCCCACGAAGTCGAAATGAACCATCTCTCTGAAGGCTAGTCAAATGGGCTTCCTATAGCTTCCTTCCACCTTCATGTTCACCCTCGTTTTCGGACCTCTCATCATCTGAATGCTCGGAATCAGCTTGCTGGTCTGACAGATCAGATTGCTCTTCGCCCTCGTAAAACCACTCCATTTGATTATTTTTGACCTTCGGACGAAGTGGGCATATATGTTTTTCATCATAGGGTGCCTTGCACCAAAACATAACTTTTTCTTACGCAATTCATTCAACGTTTCCCTGTCAAATGGTGGTGCATTCTGTCTCTTAGGATCCGGTTGATCCTTTCTTCTGTCAAAAGGCCTATTCCTGTCATTGTTTCTATCAAAAGGCCTATTGGGTCTCGTGTATGGTGTTGACCCTGAATTGAACTTGCTGCGAGGTGCTACAAGCTCCATGCTTCTCGCCTTCTGCATGGCCTCCTGAAGTGTAGGTGGGTCAAAAGCCTTAACCCAACCTCTCATGGGTTCTATCAAACCCTCAACGAAGAGTATGATGAGTCTCCGTTCTGAAATCCCTGTCACCATGACTGCCACTCTCTGAAACTCACCAATGTATGAATCCAAACTGCCTGTCTATCTGAGCTGAGCCAACTCTCTGAAATACAGTTCCGGATCCTTCTTATCAAATCTCTCTATCAGTCTGCTGGTGAACTCCTGATAGGTATTGACCGCATGATGGCCTAGTGTATACATGTCGTGGTGCCACCAATCATGTGCTACTCCGTCAAGATGTAAAGTAGCAAATTTAATTGCCTCATCCTCCTGCATAGGCCTAAGTGACAAGTAATTGTCCAATTTCTGGACCCAAGACCTCGCTGATGTCTTTTCAGACCCATCAAAATATGGCAATGTAATCTTGCTAACCGCGTACTGCAAATCCCTGTTCACCTGTGGCTGCGGCTGCTGATACTGAGGGGGTCTACGGTCAAATCTGCCTCCTCCTCTGGGTTTATAAACATCTATAAACTCATGAAATGTAAGTGCCTGCCGGATCTCAAGTGCTAGTGACATGTACTCACCGTGAAATCTCGTCAAGTCTGCCACTGACATGCCATTATGTGGCTGAAACTCCTGATGCTGCCCCTGATGCTCTGCCCCTGGAGTCTGTGGTGGAGTCTCCCTAGGTAAGAAAGTAGGCTAACCTGGCCTACGCTCCTGATAGATCGAATTAGAACATTAGAGTCTTTGATACTAATGGTTTGCGATCCGCTGGTGTAACCCGGCTCGTGCGAAATACGTATGTGGCGGTATTGGGTGTGCCTTTGTCTAATGGTACCCATCGAAATATCCATCTATATCATACCTCGATCCTTCCCCTCATCAATTAATATCACCCTGCATCACTTCCCTGGATCCTAACGAGTCTGAGAATCTCCACGTTACGCCATTAAGGTTGCTCTTGTTTTCTTTTACCCGTCGGAAGCCCGGATCTGTGAAAACCAAGCACTCGTGATATTGTCTGCCCTTCAGGGATTGGTGGACCTGTCCAATCCTCGTCTTTGCCTGTCCCTACACCTCTGGTATACTGAATAATATCTTGGCTCATAAAAGGCAACCCAAAAATGCACTGTATTCTGAAAAAGCATTGAAAAAGCACAGGATGGCAGGAGATCTGTGCTCTGATACCACTGTCAGAACCCTGGTGGTTCTCGATTTCAAACCCTAACTGATGTTTCGAGATTTTTTGCAAGTTTTGTGATTTTTGTATTTTTTTTTTGTGTTTTCAGGCAAATAATGAAAAATGCGATTTTGCTAATAAATGCAAATAAATTCATATGAGATTCAAATGTGCATTGAAATCGTCGAAATGCTCGAATACCAAAGAATATAGAATTATTATGAAAACCTGGTGGCGGCTGTATGCTGCAATAAATGCATGAAGAAAATGGTACGGCCCAATGAAACAGGTGAATCTCCAGCTCAAAAATCGATGCTAAACCTCCAGTAGACCCAAACGCCCTTGATCCAATTGCCAGAACCAGAGGAAAGAAGACGTTTCTCCAGAAGAATGAAAGTACGGCCTTGCTGGTACGGCCAGGTACAGCAATAAATGATAAGTACGGCTCCTTGGGATTTGTGCCAGAACACTGATAAATGATCTCTGCTAAAGTCGCCTTTATCAACTGATGATTATCTGTGAAAATCTCTGCCAGAAAGGATGTATAAGCACAATCTGTGATCTCTGTGAAATCACCAAGTGCAAGCTTAAATTTGTTATTACTGACCATGATCTGCCTAATCTCACGAAGGTTTTACGTTCTCGAAGCGATGGAATGCACTTGAAACCTAGGGTTGCAAACTCAATGCTTTCGAGGCAATAAAGACAAAATTGAATAATAATCAAGATAGTTCAATTTTGCCTTGAGAAGGTATATATTGCCCTTGAAGAAATTCGACCCAACTCCTTTTTTAATAAATCATTTAAATAAATGATTTAATTTGCACTTTAAAACTTGGGAGAAATAATTAATTATTGGCGTCCCTCTTTTAATGAATATAAAATATTCATTAAGTCATCATTTAATAAATTATTATAAAGTATAATAAATACTTTATAATTAAGCCAAATAATTAAATATTTAAATATTTCAATAAAGTGACTTTATTATAAAGTCAAAATATTAAATATTTAATAATCCATTAAATACTCCTTATTTCTCCATCTGAACATCAAGCTATGCTGGTAAGGTGGGTCTGAAATTTGAATGGTGAACGGGTGCCACTTGAGAATAGCGACTTCGCTGACCTAACTTTCTAAAGTGAAGTTCCTGAAAATGCTCACTGGAAGATTCTGCGAAGGCCCAACCTGACACAACTGCAAACTGGAGCTACCAAACACTGAGCAACTGCCCCAGATGATCCTCTGCACACTCCTGTCAGCCTACGAGGATCGAAATGATAGGCTAACCTCGTCACCAGCTGTGCTGACTAGGATGGGGACATGACAAAGAAGGCCAAGAAATTCTCAACCATCCAAAGGGATGAGGCTGGCAATCGTACAGTACAAATTGCAATACCTACAGCCGACAAGTTTCAAGATGAAATTGCTCTTGATGAATATGCTATCATGACCATTGACATGGGTCCTACAACAAAAGGGCAAGAGGTCGAGGACTTGGAGAATTCCGTGGCTACAATCAAGTCCAGGTTGGAAAAAGAAGTTGCCAAGAAAAAAGAATATAAAAAAGAAATTCAGTGCCTAAAAGATTACATCCAGCACTTGACCAAGCCACTAAATGAAGGTGACCAAGCAGCACTTCCACCTCCTAATTATTCACGAGAACCAGGTGCAAATTTTGAAGAAGAGCTGACTACGGCGAGGGAAGCTAAGGACTGGATGGCTGGAAGGAAAGAAGAGGCGTTAGCGTTTGCAAAGAAGTTGGTGCAAGTAAATGAGTAGGCTTCCTTTATGCTATCACGAGTTGCAGACCTGGTGGAATCATGGAGTAGTCTCGAAGATATTCAAAGTAGGATCATCCCATGTATTCGGGAATTGAAGAGCATCTCGAAGCAAAGGTTGATTGAGGACAAGGTTATTGAAGCTGGAGCGGCATATGATTTTAATGGATGGTATTATGCTTTGATCTCAAGAAGAGGAGTCCTCGAAAAAGTGAAGCAAGATGGTGGCAGAGTTGAAGAACAAGCAAAAGAAATTCAGAGTAAAATTTACCAAATGGCTGTAGATATGCTCGACAAGGATGCTATCCGAAGGAAACACTTGCGGCCAAAGGATTTAAAAGAACAAGTACAAAAAATTTTCCCCACCATCAGGCGAATCATGAAAGAAAACTTCACCAAAGTATTCAACTTCATGGCCGTCAGGAATTCTTTCTTACTGCAGGAACCAGCATGGGTGACTATTTTTGCAAAGTGTGCTGAGAGCTTGGATTTGCTGAAGTACAATGTCAACGTGCTGCCCGACATTGCCATGGAAGAGGTCGGCTTGATCGTGTCCAGATTTGCCGAATGCAAGGCCGCACAAGTGGATAAGGATGCCACTCCAGATGTCTAGAGTTCTCTTCAGTTAACTGGTTGAGGTTTTGGAAACCCTAATTAGGGTTTAGTTCTATTTAGTTCTGGGCCTTTGATCCTGAATCAATCTTGGCTGTTCATTGTAATTCAAAAATATTATATAAAACCCCCCCTCACTCTCTCATATTCATTACAAATTAGAAGATTAGATCAGATAGAGGAGATTAAGAAGTTAGAGCAGATTCGAAGAATTAGATTGTAGAAAATAAAGAGAGAGTTTTTATGAGATTGTTGTGAAAACACTACTTTGATAATAAAGTTCAAATGCATGAGGTGCCTTGAATACTTGATTGTCGAATGGTTGCATGGTCGCATATATTCTTTCTCGCTTAGTAAATTTGAATTATAATGTATGTTAGAAGAATGATAGATTGATAACGGAGATTAGTGAAACCGAGCTCATACTTTCTTTGAGTGGATGATTTTCACTCGATGTGCAAAGTTAGACTGAACTTTATCGTGGATGCTTAACTTCTGTTTGAATAATTATTGTTCGATTTGATGGTAATTATTCATTACGTGACAATCATAAGCACATTCCCAGAAGATTGCACTTACTCTGTGCAGTTGTCGTTTAACGTGGCAAAGCAGAGTATTGTTTATTTGGTTTTATTTAGTCCTTGTCTTCTCTTGACTTCTTAGGAATAGCATAGGATCTCTAGGACCCTTAATCTTTTTTACTTTTTTTTTAAATCAGAAAATCCAAAATGATACTGCATTTATGCCTCCGCTTTTCCGAATAACTTGCAAAATCTCAATTGTGCCCACAGCAAATCACATCCATACCACAGAGCCTATCCGCATTCATCTTAAACATTGGAATTGCCTTATGATCTTACTAGCAATCTTAGCATACAAGGTAGTTTTTCAAGAGAGAATAGAGCGTATGTGACACTTTGTTCTAAAATGTTTGTTGTGTCATAAAACACGCATCAACAGTACCAAAAGTTGATTCTGATCCTTTTAAAATTTTGGCTTTGTGCTTTCTCGTTTGGCCCTCAGGCTTTGGTCTGAATCTGGAGAAATATGGCAACAATGGCAGACATTTCAAAAACTACAGGTCAAATGGTTTCCTCTTAGACGATGTTCATGTAATTCCCAGGGTCAAACCATTTAGTACATGTCTGTGACATTCTCTCGAGAGTTCTGATGCCTAAGTGGCACCACATGCCTGCACAACCACCAAATAAATGCATTATGATGGCTTGGTAATGCCACAGTTAATTCATACAACCCAAAGGGTCAAAACAGTGTGGATGGCCTTGAATTGCATGCAAACATGCTTCAAATGGCTATAAATGAGTGATTCTAAATTTGTCGCATTAGTTTTGTGCCGTGTGAATTCTTGACACTTGTTGGCATCAATATAAAGGACCAAGAAAACTGGCCTTGAATAGCCCCAAAACCCTCTGTGACAGCCTAGAAATTACAATGTTTTTTTGTGTTCACATTTGGTAGCACTCAACCAATTCCAAGTTTACTTTACCAGTACACATTAGAACCACTTTCTCTTTAAGAGCACATTATACTAGATCCTTTGGATGAAATAACCTTAAGCACTGTAGGGACCTATCTTGCCATAATAATTACATGTTTCTCAGTCTTATACCCCACCCCCTCTGAATATATTTAAAGTAATATGTAAGTTGAATTATTTACCTATCCAGTTGAATATTTTCTGATGGAGAAATATTCAAATCATTTGCACTCTCAAATGCCAAAAGATAAGCAACCCCCACCTGCCAAGTACGATAATATAAATTAGAATAATTTAGGAGAAATATTGCTTCCTTCTTGGAAAAGTAATATGACTAATATATATTAAATATTTCCTAATATTCTTTCTTTTGTATATTCTTTATGGAGAGAGACAGATTTGACTCATAAGAACCTCAAAAAAAGGAACAGGATGAAAGAATCCTTAAATTGACAAAGGATGTCAAATTGGCGGGCCAACTGGTCTCTAACAAATTCAGTTCTTTGCTTATAAAGAAATCTTATTAGCTGATATTAGGCTTTTACATAGACCTTTACTTCCAACATAGAAGTTCATGGTTACCTACAGAAAAAACCTTATTCATAAATAAAAGGCTTACAAATAGAACATTACTTACAAAACAGAAGCTACAGATTACCTAAACTGATACATGTGATGATTATTACCTAATGTCATAAATTGTAATATTAGAGATCCTAATATGATATTATTGCAACTAATAGAAGCATTTACATCTAATTCATTCTATATAAAATGTATTCAATTCATATACAATACTCATGAGATTGGAGGCATAGGATTATAGTACTCCTTCAGTAATAAAACATATAAAAACATTAAAAATCATGAAAGAACATGTTATTTAGCTATAGAACTCCTTGAAATACATCGAAGATGATAAAACCACCAAATAAAAGGTTGTGAACCCACTGTGAGATTCATCTATCCACCCAATGATGCATCCAAAGCCCCTAATCTATGTTACTAGGTACACATAGGGTTTTCTAATCTTATAAATAAGTACTTTGTGCACAACATTTTCTTAATGATAGTTGATGCTACGCTTATGCTGCTGAAATTATTGTTCAAATTTATGTCAAATCTGCTTTGTATTTGTTTATAATCACTGTGTTTTAAACTTCATCAATTGAAGTGAAAGCAAGGAATGGTGTCAAGCTTTGTATTGGCATTATTGTTCATCTAGGTTGTAGCTTTGCATGCATCTTAGGTTATTTAATTTACGAAATCTTATATTATCTACATTATAGAGTAGTTTACTTCTCAAATTGCCATATAGACTGACTTGTTGGTTTCTGTTTTTAACTAGTAGAATATGTGACTGCCATGTTTAGATTAGCCATTGATTTATTTAATTTATAATTTTATAGTCATAAAAAACAACATATTGTCTAGGGGAAACGAGCTGATTTCAGCTTTGTTCTCATACCCAAGGACAAAAAGATAGGTCATGTTGAGTTTAGTTTATTTCACTTTGCATCAAAACTCCCAAAGATTTATTGTGCATACTGTGAGTACTTGTAGATTTTGTCTATAGTTTAGGGTATAAAGTTAGTTTAAGTTAGAAGGGAGCTTCCCCTTCCAATTTAAGTAAGGTTTACCTCATACTATTCCATTTTACGTTGTATCACAAGAAAACAAACTAAACAACAATTTTGCAAGAATATTCTTCAATACTAGCCTAAGATTTATTGACATTCTACCCTAGTAGTATGTCACCTGGATGCGAGTTGGTTGACATCCAACACTAAAAAAAGCATCTGAATTTCCCTAGTGTATAATTTCAGGGAGTATAAGGTTTTCTATACCCTCAAGTTTCAACCCTTTGTTCAACAAGCTCAACCCTGTTTTCTGAAATAACACACTTCACCAAGATGTCAACCCTCTTTTGATGCTGATAATAGTTATATGTCAAGTGAAGAATGTGTTTTTTATAGATGATTGAGCCTTGTGCAATATTCTTGAGATAGGTGCCAACGGATAGAAAGAATTGAACCAAAAACACATCACCCTAGGGGAGTTTAGGATGTTTTGGAAGTATTAGAAATTTAGAACATCTCTAGGATCTACAAGTTTTCCTTGCATGTTGATGGATGTCTTGCAAACCTGAGATCCACACATAGCCTTGGAAGGTAACCTTTATGGCCCATAAATTGGAGCTCAGGAACTATCATACTTCTTGTAAGGGATGAAAAGGAGCTTAGATAATGGAAGTGCATCTTGAATTGGAAAGTTGCACTCCAATGGGGCTTTCTGTGACTTGATTATTAACCAAAGCAAGTTGGGATAAAATGAGACATACCTAAGGTGTCGTGGCCAAGAATACATGATGATGTTGTATGTTTTTAACTTCCCTGCTGCATGAAAGTTGAACTTGTTCCAATGTCTGGTCTAGGGGTATATAACTGTGCCTACAAATGGTGGCAGTTTGGAATTTTGGAGAGCGGTTCTGGGCAAAGGAGCTGCAAGGATGGTGTTTAACAGCTATGTTTGTTCTGGCAATTCTTCCCTACTGCAACGTTGTCTTATATCATAGGTAGTTTTTACTTGCATATGTTTGGCCCATTGGCACTATATGCCCTACATGGGTTGTTAATGCAGATTAGCCTTTTATGTATGTTCTCTGTCTTAAGTAGTTGGGAAGGGACCATGTTTATAGAACCCCAATAACTATAACTATAACTTCCTTGCTGCAGATTACATTTATCATCTTCACCACGACTAGGCTATTGTCCCAGTTGACTCTTTGAATTATTCACAAGAGCCCTACCCTAGAGGTTGTTATAATAAGGTATTTTTATATTCCTTTTTATTGTAGACAAGGTCTATCAGCTTAGGCTTCTCCTTAGAGCCATGAGTTGGGAGAGAACACTTGAGTGGATTCTAAACTGTAATTGTGAGAACAATCACTTAAATGACCCCCAATCTGAGATAAAATGTTAAAAGTCTATGCCAAGATTTTGGCTATCAATACTTTGTAGCTGAAAATCTTGGTACATGAACTCAACTACCATATCAAGCAGCATTTCAAGAAATTGAATCTTGGTTAACCACCATTAAAAACCACATGCACAAATTCCACCTACGTTTTGCCATTCCCTCTTTTGATTTTTCCACTTTGTTAACTATGCCATATACTTTAGTTTTCTAGGAGTCTGAGGATGATTAACGAAAAGATGGCCTGAAAGTGTAGACCAAGTTTTAACCCAATCTATGCAATTCCCCAAAGAACAGAGAAAAAATCGCCACAATTTGTTTTTTTTCAAATACGATTTTTGAAACCCATGAAGGGAAAAATCATGCATATGATAAAACACCCGGATACTGCAGGCACATTAACAAATTATTATGTCCCCCTTTTCAGCGTGATTTTGTTTGCAGAGTGTTAGCCTATTTCTTGGACCCTTGTGGGCTAACTGGATTGGTTAGAGGGTCAGTGGTATCTTCTGGAGAGTTTGGTCGTTCTCATTTTTCGTGTTCCGGGATTGGCTCATTGCAGGCCTTGGCAGTATAGGAGTTTTCCACTTCTGACGGCACTGAATTCTGCTGAGTTTTGGGGAAGTTAGGCTTACTTAAGTGATTTAAGTTATTATTTAACTTAAAGTATTTTTATAAAGTCAAATTGACTTTATTATTTTTATATCACTTAAATAAGTCTAAAGTGAGTGATTTTAAATTATATCATTTAATCACTTAAGGAGGGGGCCAAAAATTAAAGTCAAAACTATGGAAAGGGACTTGAGGTTATTTCAAAATATTTAAATGACCTAAAATACAGCCTCTTCTTGAAAATGCATACCTTTTTCTATATAAGGGTTTTAGGCAATGAGAAACTCATCTTTTTGAATATTTCAACTTTGCCTTGGAGGTTTTTCCCTTGCTTTCATCCTGTGATCAGGTTTGCAGCAATCCACCATTGGAGAGCGAAATCTCTTCAGTGTGAGCACTTGTGAGGCTGTGAGAGATCAGCTGAATTGGTGCAATTTGAGAGAGCTTCATTCAGAAGTTCTATAGTGTCTTATCAGAATTTTGTGGGGTTTCTACATCAGCAACAGAGGGTTTGAGTGGATGATGTTCTTCCTTTCTTCATGGCAGGCATCATACTTCAATGGCTGTACCATCTGAGATGTTTGGGCTTCTTTTTGCTTGAAAGGTGTGGCTGTTTGAGCTAGGGCGTACCAACTACATGGAGAAACGCCTTCCTTCTTGAGGGTTTCTCTTCACCATCATCAGCACTTGGCATCTACCTTTCATTTGCTCCAGTTTCTCAGTTGGATTTCATGCTTGTATCATTCTACACTTGATTATATCAGATTTTCATGTATAGACTGGCAAACTGGCTTCGTTTTTTAATTAAAAAACCTGGAGGCTTTCGGGTATGTTTATATGTTCTAAATCCATTGTTGAGCTTATTAAATACCTTCTACAATTTCAGTTTGATTAAATTTGCTCAAGTTTTCATTTTGTGTGCTTTTATATGATGCACACCTTCTCTTCTGTCTATAAATTTTCTCTAAAAAACTCAAAAACACAAATAGACTTAACAAAAAGACAGGGGTTTGAGCAATGAGCTAGCAAGGCTCATCACAGTGGTATCAGAGCGGTTTCCTGCCATCCTGTTGGGCATTGATCATGGCTACTTCAATTACTCAGAGGCAGTGGGACAAGAATATGGAGAAGCTAAAACAAAGTTTGAAAAAGTTGGATGAAAATCAGAAAGGGATAAATGAATTGATTTCAGATCCTGCAACCTTAGATAAAACAGCAAGGTTTATGGCATCCATCTTCAGGTCTACATCACAAAATAAAAATGAGATACATGAGGTCTCTACAGGTGAAGTATCCAGAAATCTTCACAATGAATTCTCAGCAGTTAGTGACCAGCATACAGCTGATCTTATGGAGGACAAAAATCAGACTTACATAGAAGTAGATGTTGGGCACAGGACACTTCAGGATGAGCAAGTGTTGTTTGAAGACAAACCAGTTGTATTAGAGCAGCCAAATGAAGATAAGGTTTCTTGTGATGCTTCATTAGGTGAGTCTAGCATTACTTCATCCTATCATGGTAAAGAATCAGATTGTGGTTCGATGAATGTTATTCATTCATGTGAGAGTCTATTGGAGGCCCAAGATATTAAGGTGGATGTGAAAGTTGATCCTTTACTTAGTGGGGCAGCCACTAGTGTTTTGTCTACACGTGATGAAGGAGACATTTTACAATGGCATGATGTCATTACGGATTTGTTTGAGGACAGCAGCTTAATGCCTCATCATTCTCATGAAATAGGAGCTTGTGATCATGAGCAAGCCAATGAGATAATATCATCCTTTGATGGAAGCCCTACATCCATTGGTGGACATGAAGATATCAAGCATAAGAAGACTGATTTTGTGTACTTTGGCATTGAAGAGATTAGAAGGTCTGAAATGCTGAATGAAGAGTGGTTGAGGAAGGCCAAGGAGGCTAGGTTAGTTGCTGCAAATGCAAAACAACGTCTTCAAGAGGTGAAGGAAAAAGTCAATCACCTAAACATAGCAAGACATAAAAGGATAGATGACCTTAGAAGGCTTTTAACTCAAAGAGAGGATGGATATGAATATGTACCTTGTTCTAATAATGATTCACCATGTGAGGTTGAAATTGTTCAAAGTTTGGAGACTCATTCATCTAGGAGTTGCATATGGGATGACGATGGCGATCCAGTTTCTCTTCCTAGAGTAGATGGTATTCAGTATGATGATCCTCTCTTCGAGTTAGATATCGCTCGCACTCTCGACATGAGCATTGATCGTTGCGTTTGGGATCCTTCCAGTGTATTGGGATTTCAAATTAAGCTGGTAGAGGAGTTTTCGGAGGAGTACATGATGAGGGGTGCAGATAGTTCTACATTTGACCCTCACGATCTAGCAGCTATCTACTTGTTGCTTAGTGATTTAATCTTCTTAGACTCTTCATTGATTGATGGTTGTCCTACTTGGAGTTGGCATGATTTGCAGAGTTGGGATTTAGGAGCTTCATTGCTAGATGGTTGGTTTCATGGGTTGACAAGTTATGGTGACATCATGGGTTCCAGCTACAGACAGAGATGTTGTGTTGCGGATGCTTCTCGATATTCTTACTTTATTATGATGGATGGATGTGAGTACCGTTTATATTGGGATCCAGGTGGCGACAGGATTGGTACTGTGCTTTGGATGAGTCCCATGCATTGGCTTCACCACTTTTGGCATGGTGAAGTTGAGATCAGTGTTGAGCAGCGGAAGACAGTTGATGATAGTAGGGACATTTCACAACACTATCCTTGGGATCCTGGTGGAGTGGTTGATCCTTTGTTGTTGAGATTGCTTGCGGTCAAGCAATTTCAGGGAGGGCGGATTGTAATGTCCCCCTTTTCAGCGTGATCTTGTTTGCAGAGTGTTAGCCTATTTCTTGGACCCTTGTGGGCTAACTGGATTGGTTAGAGGGTTAGTGGTATCTTCTGGAGAGTTTGGTCGTTCTCATTTTTCGTGTTCTGGGATTGGCTCATTGCAGGCCTTGGCAGTACAGGAGTTGTCTGCTTCTGACGGCACTGAATTCTGCTGAGTTTTGGGGAAGATAGGCTTACTTAAGTGATTTAAGTTATTATTTAACTTAAAGTATTTTTATAAAGTCAAATCGACTTTATTATTTTTATATCACTTAAATAAGTCTAAAGTGAGTGATTTTAAATTATATCATTTAATCACTTAAGGAGGGGGCCAAAAATTAAAGTCAAAACTATGGAAAGGGACTTGAGGTTATTTCAAAATATTTAAATGACCTAAAATACAACCTCTTCTTGAAAATGCATACCTTTTTCTATATAAGGGTTTTAGGCAATGAGAAACTCATCTATTTGAATATTTCAACTTTGCCTTGGAGGTTTTCCCTTTGCTTTCATCCTGTGATCAGGTTTGCAGCAATCCACCATTGGAGAACGAAATCTCTTCAGTGTGAGCACTTGTGAGGCTGTGAGAGATCAGCTGAATTTGTGCAATTTGAGAGAGCTTCATTCAGAAGTTCTGCAGTGTTTTAACAAGAGTTTTGTAAGTGTTCTTCATCAGAAACAGAGGGTTTGAGTGGATGGTGTTCTTCCTTCTTCATGGCAGGGATCATAGCTACTTGGCCGTACCTTCAAAGATGATTTCTGGTCTTTTTTGCTTGAGGGGCGTTGGATTTTGAGCTAGGGCGCACTTGTTGGTTGAAGAAACGCCTATCTTCTTGAGGGTTTCTCTTCACTATCTTCAACACTTGGCATTCCCTCTTCCTTTGCTCCAGTTTCACAGCTGGATTCAGACCTTGTATCATCCTATTCTAAATATTGTCAGATTTTCATGTATAGACTGGCAAACTGGCTTCTTTTCTTATTTAAAAAATCTGGAGGCTTACGGGTATGTTTATATGTTTTAAATCCATTGTTGAGGCTATTAAACACCTTCTGCAATTTCAGTTTGATTAGATTTCAAGAACATTTAAAACATAGTCGCCTTCCTGTACATGCACAGTACAACAAAGCTTCAAAACTTTTCGTGGGCTTAAAAGGACGATTGAGCCTAGCAAGGCTCATCACGCCGATGAAGTGAGAAAGGAGACAAAAATCCAGATGCGCGCAATTTTTACCCTCAGACGCTGCATTTTTTCCAGGAAATTGTCCAAAAACAGGCACCATTTGAACAGAAAACCCTCACTCGATTTGCTAGAAGTAGGTCGCAATTTTTGCACACAAAAATATGGCACGATTTTCAGAAAGAACACCCACAAAATCGCCCAAACTAGAAGTTGCAAAAAACAGAAAAAATGCCCATGATTTTTTTTATTAAAAAAGTCGATCAAAAAACTTCTAAAAAAATTTCAAATTTTCTTAGGTAAAAAGCCATGAATTTTATTGCACAAAAAATTCGCCAAAATATAACCTCTACTCTCATACCATGAAATGGTAATTGATTATCGTATTAAAAAAAGGAGAGGAATACTCCTTAGGATGTTTCTAAAAAGAAACAATCGACAACTAAGGAAATAAAAGAAGTTGCTAAAACAAACTGAAAGCAACCTAAGTTAACTGAAAGTAAACTAAACTTAACTAAGATGACCATTATAAGCTAAATATAGCAATATTATTTTAATATAGTCGCCATCATACGTTGGTAAAACACTCCAAAATCTCCATTTTTTGGCTTTGTCAGCATTGTTTTTTGCCTCTTCAAAATTCATCAAAACAATGTACACCACGAAGCTTTGTATGGTTTTGAAAGTCTTAAATTGGGCTTGGTGGCAAGGGCTCCACTTGGACCCCACAAGGGGTGCTGCCCCTAGACCTCTGCAAGGGGTGCTACCCCCAAACCCCCACAAGGGGCGTTGCCCCTTGACCCAACTGGGGGCATTGTCCCAAGACCCCCATCACACTCATTTGATTTGCTAAGTACGCTCCATGTCCAAGTTTGCAAAGTACATTTCTAAGTTTGTTTATAGGTCCTTGTCTACAATATCGCCATCAGTTTGGAAAGTCTTCCCTGATGTTACTTGATGCTTACTTGTTTGGAAGACAACTTTTTCTTTTGGGGGCGATGATGTAGTCAATGTACAATGTCTATTATCATGTTCCAATAAAATTGGTTATCCAACTACGTATTAATTGGTTGTCAAATTCGGGTAGTTATAAGCATCGATTGCTTGACGGTTGTTTCTTCTTGGCAACTGTTGAGTCCTTTAAATAGAATGTGTATCGTCAAGGAAAGTGGTGTGATCTAGTTGGATCGACTTTGATCCTTGGCTGACCATCTTTGGTCTTCTTTTGTAATAATTTCATTTTCAAATAAAGATATATTTTACTCTTGCATTTAGTATGCATTGCCATCTCTATTATTAATTCATGTATTTATTTATTAGATAGAGCAATAAATAGTTGTCAAATTTTTTACTTCTTATAGGCATCAAAAAACTCTTTTTAAGCCCTGCAATCTGGTGCAATTTATTTGATCTAAAATTGGTCATATTGAATGTAATTTGTATTACTAACTTTCCTTTACTCATTCTTGTAAAACACACTAACATAAAGTGTCATCTTCTTTTGTGTTGGAGGGTCAGTTGATTTAGTACATTTTGGGGCATATTATTCATGTAACTTCTTTATTTCAGTTTTTGTTTATTGTGTGTTCTTGCAATGGGTGAAATCAATATTGATCTTCTAACTTCCAATAATTACTTATCCTACAAAAATTAGGAGTGAAATTATCTAAGGGGGAAAAGGTTGCACTAAGTATGTAGATGAAACAATTTATAAAACTACTAATGCTAAACAAAAGGAGTGGGAAAGAAATCATAAGAAAGTTCTTGGTTCCATATGCCCATTAGTGTTTTTTGATCTCCAAATTCATTTTGACAAATGTTCAACACCTAAGCAGGCATGGGACATTCTTGCTAAATTGTATGGTAAATTGATAAAGTTAGAAGCTATCAAATAGATAAAGACCTAATGAATCTTGATCCCAGCAGTTTTGATTGCATCTAGGACTACATCTTGAAGATAAAACAACTAAGATCGCAACTAATGGACTACAAGATCGATAAAGAAAATTTATAATTGATTATGAATGTGCTACATAAGCTTGGTTCGGAATATTCAGTTTTTGTTTCTAACTTTCATACTCATTGGTTTTCTATGGAAGTTGCATATATCATAACTACTTTTGATGCATTTTTTAATGTCTAATTTGTGAACAAGAAAAAATGATTCAAATGGGTATCATGAAATCTTCTAAGCCACATGCATTTGTGGCTAGTCAACCTAAGAGACAGAAAGAATCAGAAAATCCTAAATAGAAACAAAAAAGGAAAAAGAAAAAGAAAAATCCACAAAAAAAGATAGCACATTTTGAATCCTCTTTTCCTCCAAAAGAGATTCATCTAGGAAGAAGAAGCCCACATGTGCATATTGCAAAAGACTTGGACATGATGAACAGAAGTATTATGCAAAACAAATTGAAGAACAATATCAAATTACCTTCAACCTCATCCAAAAATTCATCATCTTCTTCCTCTTCTAAATCAAAGAATCATAACAGTAAGGCACTTCTTGTTGCTGCAAAAATCTATTTCAGGATATGTGTCCTTGATTCTAGAGCTTCTCATTATATGGCTCCATCACAAGATATGTTTTCTTCATTTGAGAATTGTTATGTGCCTTGTATTTTGATGGGTAGTAACACTTCTATAAGTGTATGTGGGTGAGGGTCTATTGACACGGGCAAAGGATTATTCAATGATCCTCTTTGCATACCTTCATTGTCAACTAATCTCCTATCCATGTATCAAACTACACATGGTGGGACAAGTAAAAGTGCTGAATTTACACCTGATTTTATGGTTTTTTGGGATTTGTATATAAATGACATTGTTGTAGTTGGGAAGGCAGGTGTCAATCTAGGCTATACTCTTTCTCACATTTTGCTCCTGATGAATTTTTGGCTAAAGTTCGTACTCAACCATCTAGTATAGACAATTTCCAGGATGAGCAATATAGTAATTTGAACCTTCAAGTCCTTTCCAAAAGAGGAACCTGGAGGGAGGTTTGCTTACGAAAATAGCAAGGTGCTCGCATGCCCGCAAGCAGGTTCAGGAGGGTTCAGAGGTTTGTGTGGGATAGCAGGGAGAAATAGCAAAAGGGCAAGACATGGTCGAACTGGCAGCGATAGTCAAATAACAGCAACAAGTGTGTGGTTAAGCTAGCAGCAATCGCCTATTGGCCTGGTTTCAAGGAAAAATCAACAATATATAATCAACCCGTAAAGACAAAGATTCACCTTGTCTTCTTCACAACAGGTTAGGTGTGGGGCCATGTCTCTTTCCTTTGTTTGTTGGTTCTTTTGCTTTTTAGTTTCCTGTCTCTCTTTTGCAACATCAAAGCCGGAAGTGTGAAAACTATAGAGTTTAATGTGCGGTAAATCATGGTTAAGCAATAGGTAAACTCTCAGGTTATCACACTCAGGGAAAGTCAAGGGCCTACAGGGGTTTTAACTCCTTTATCAATAGAAAATGCACAATCTTTGAATCTAGGGCTTGTAGGGTTTGCATCGGCTGGCTATGAGTCAATAAACAGTCCCCAAAAGCAGATAGTTGCTTCTTGGTTAAAGAGGCTTTACCAAGAAGGTATACATATCCCCTGGGATCACTCAATCCAAGCTACAAAAGGGCCTGCAATCTCATTCTTAAGCTCTCAAGCAGGTGATTTAGTCAGGCCTTGGAATTTTTTCTGCCCAAAGGTCCCTCAAGTTTTTTCAATTAGCACAAAGGAGAAGTTGGTTTTTGTGAATGCAAAGCAATATAAAGGGATTTTAAGGTGTAGGCAAAACAAAAAGCTAAAACTATCACAGAAGAAAAAACTCATTATGATTTTACCAAAAGGTAGAAACAATGCAAGTGTCACTATTAACATGGCCCATTTAATAGATGACCAAACAACACAAGGGGAAGTTAAAGGTAAAAAGAAAGAGATTTTGTCATCTCAAGAGGCTCCAAGGCCAATCCAAAGCAAAACAAAAAGTTTTACAATAGACAAAGAGGATGGGGTGGAAAAGTTCCAAGACAATTTGGACTCTTATAGTCCCACAACCACTCCTCTATTGTGGTCATCGGAGCTCTATGTAAATGAGCTCATGAACATGAAAAACGAGGATTGAATTCTTAGAAATGAAAGGGAAGCATGATGATTCTAGGCTAACAGAAATACTATAAGCTAACTGGAACCATGCAAGGGAAAACAAGTTGCTCAAAGAGCAAGTAATAAGCTTGCAAAGTAGGATGGAAAGAGGTCAAGAAGAGCTGGTCGCTTTAAAGCAAGGTTTAGAAGAAGCAAAAACAATAGAGAAAAGGAACTCAGAGGCAACATTAGTAAATGACACAGCACAACTAGAAGCAATCCAATTGGCAATTTCAAACATGGTAACAAGCGAAAGTAAGCTAAAGGATCAAATAGAAGAGGCAAAATCTTGGGCACAAGTCATAAGTGAATCATCAACCACACAAAATGAAATCATTGGGAAACACATAAAAATGCAATTAAGAGAAGAAAAAGTCAAGCAAGACAAAGCTAGAAACATCATCATCAAAGGTTTGAAGGACTTTGGGGAAAAGGAGAGGACTGATATCTTAGCAAGGGACTTTCTCAAGGAACAGCTAAAGTGGGTAGGCAATATTCAGCAAGCAAACAGGATTGGAAAGAAAATAGAGGCAGGGAGGGATAGGCATGTAAGGGTTTTCTTAAGTAGCATGGAAGACAAGAATGCAATCCTAAAGAATAGGGGATTTCTTAGAGGTACTCAAATCTACTTGAATGAAGACCTAACGTTCAATCAGCAAGAAGAGTGAATGAAGGAGTGGGTGAAAGTGAAATCAGCAAGGGATGCTGGAAAATGGGCATGGTTGAAAATGGGAAAGCTCAAATCAGCGAGCAATTACCACACAATAAATAGGGATTTGGGGCCCCACGAGAGTATTTACACATAGTAAGTTGGAATTGTAGGGGTTAGCCGTGGAGAAGAGGACCGAGGTTGGGGCCTATAGCAGAAGGGAAAGACATTATCATTCTTACAGAAACACATGAGCATGATGGTTGCAAAGTTCCAGATTTTGAAGGGTACTGTTGATGTGTTTTTCGTGACCGCACCAACGCAGAATAAAGTCGCCAACGGCTACCCTATTCTCTCTTGATCAAAGTATCCAGCACGCTAAGATTGCGAGAGAGTTCATGTGTTCAACTCCAAGGTTCCTTCAATGCGAATAGTCTCTGTTGGCTCAATGTGATTTGCTAGTATTTCAAGGGGACTTACGGAATTGTTCAACAACAGAGGAAGGGGTTTCGACAGATTTATCAATGAAGCACGGGTTTCCTATTCTAACTAGAAAGTACTGAATTTAAAGGGGTTGCAGGGTTTAGAGAGTCTAAATCTACTCTAAGTGTGGGATATGAAGCTCATCTTCAACAAACTTCAACCAGGCCCCACTTTGCCTCACTTCAGACAGCCTCCATAGAACCGGTGCAATCTTCAGAGGAGTAGCTCAAGGTGTTCAGATCACAACCTAGCATGAAAATACCATCACGATGACACATATAGACATACAAAACATGATTGAAGTTAAGTACACGATATTCCAGTTGACCACACAAGGCGCATTCACCATCAGCAAACACACTAGTGGTATGGATAGACGAAGTTGCTTAGATCAAACACCACATTCCACGGCTAACATCTACTTGCATGAAATGAAAATACGCTACTCTACGCTACCTGAAGTAGAAGGGATGAAGAAACCT
>VDFB02185726.1:0-27706 GCA_007258455.2 Sequoia sempervirens
TGAGCTAAATGGCATCACCTCACGGAACTCGAAGTTCCCACAATGACATCTGAAAGCTGTCTTCTCTATGTCCTGCTCACGGACTCTAATCTGATGATAACCCGACCGTAAATCAATCTTCGTAAAATAACATGCCCCATGAAGCTCATCAATCAACTCATCTATCCTCGGTATCGGGTATCTGTTTTTGATTTTCCTCTTATTCAGGACCCTGTAATCAATACACATGCGCAACGTTCCATCCTTCTTCTTCACCAATACAACAGAAGAAGCGAACGGCGACTTACTAGGTCTAATGTGACCCATAGCCAGTAACTCCTTTATGGTCTTCTCAATCTCATCCTTCAATCTTTTCGGATGCCTGTAAGGAGTTATCATGATGGGTTTTGCACCCTCCTCGAGCTCAATAATGTGCTCTATCCCTCTATCTGGAGGTCTACCTGGCGGAATATCACTGAACACCTTATCATGCTTGACTCTGATCTTCTGAATGTCCGGATGATACTCTGTCTTTTGCTGTCCCTCCCGTAAAGGTGCTAAATGACACTCGGCAGCCCACTCTACCATGTCATGACGCATGAGCCGCTCCATTCGGCGAAAGGAAATTGTTTTAAGGTCGCTGTCCCGTATTGCCTTAAGAATGTGAGTCTTCCCGTCGACCTCAAAACGTATCTCCATATCCTTGAGACGAAGTGTGACCTCCTCCAAGGAGTGTAACCACTTCATTCCCAATACTAAATCAATGTCTCCCATATTGACAACATAATAATCTGCCTTGAACTCATAGTTGTTCAAGCGTAATGGAAGATCTCTAATCATGCGTTCGCATCTCAAAGTGTACCCATCCGCCACTTTGACTTTGATGCCCTCAAACTCCTCTGTAATAAGCCCTCGTTTCTCAACGAACCTAGCATCAATAAAATTATGTGTAGCTCCTGTATCCAATAGGGTAATGACCCTCTGACCTGCTAATACACCACGGAGCCGGAAAGAACCCTCCTGCTGGATGCTAGACAATCTACCCTCCTGTATCTGAAGCTCGGGTTCTACCTCTGCTCTATGCTCTGGAGTCTCTGACTCTGAATCATCTGAATGCTCAGGCTGCTCTGAATTTTCTGATTCTGAGTCTTCATAGTATGCCCACATAACACGATTCGCCTTGCCCTTAGGTCTTAGAGGGCAATCGTGATTGGCATCATACGGTCCCTTGCAGTAAAAGCATAACTTTTTCCTGCGAAGGTCATTCAGGGCCTCACGATCCAAAGGTGGGAAGGCTGATTTACCTTTTGAATCATTTTTATAATCTGATTTGTTTTTGTTATAATCAGATTTATCATTGTTTTTATTGAAGCCCTTGTTGTCTCTAAACGATGAAGAACCTCTGGAGTTAAATTTACTTGACGGGGCTGCGAACTCCATGTTACGTGCCTTCCTCATCGCCTCCTGTAATGATGGAGGATCAAAGGCTTTTATCCAGCCTTTAAGTGGTTCTGTCAGACCCTCCATAAAGAGAACTACCAACCGCCTCTCAGATATGCTCGGAACCATGACGGATAGTCTCTGAAAGTCGCTGATGTAAGTCTCGAGACTGCCACTCTACCTCAACTGTGCCAAATCTCTGAAGTAGGTCTCCGGATCCTTCCTATCAAATCTCTCAACCAACCTGTCTACGAACTCCTGATATGAAGTGATCCTATCATGATGTAGCGTCACCATACCGTGATGCCACCAGTCATAAGCTACTCCCTCGAGGTGCAGTGTAGCATATCGGATAGCGTCTCTCTCAGCCATCGGACGTAAGGTAAGGAATGTGTCAAGCTTGCTAATCCAAGCTTGGGCTGTCATCTTCCCACTACCATCAAACATCACCAGATTCAACCTGTTAGTTGCATGTTTGAGGTCATTATTCTGCTGTCGGGGTCTCCAATCCTGACGAGCCCTATTGTGTTCACGCCTCTGTGTGATAAAACGGTCAAAAGTGATCCGTTCTCTAACTGCAGGAGGTATCAACTCCCACTCCTCGTTTGCTGCCATAAGGTTATCAGCAAACAAAGCATCCCGATCCTCCTCTGGCATAGCCTCATCGGGCTCCTGTCTCGTGAACGTAGGCCTTGTAGGCCTATCAGCTGTCCGTGACACTGTCCTAGGTGCTCTCCGTGACCCAGCATCACTCCTGTCATCATCACGATGTGGTGGCGGTCTCCTCGAGAAGTCTAATCTACGCGGTGCGTACTGGCATGCATCATCGGTCGGCGTTGTCTGCGAAGATCACGGTGCGAAATACCTCGGGATGTCGCGTCGCCGGTTTGTTGCATTGGGATCTCGTCACCGGTATATGCTGTCTGTCAGCCTATCATTCACGTAAATAGCGATATACGGTATGCGCGCTCAAAACTGCGTTGCCTTTCAATCAAGGCCGCGATACAGCGTGTATAATACGTATGTGTGTCAATTCCTGCAGGCATGTGATGGCCAAACCCTGGGATGGCGGATCAGAAGCTCGATACGCTGCATGAAACCCTAGGTTTCCCTCGACCTTGCTACGTGATGTTTTAAGTTTTTGATGTTTTTGAGTTTTTGTGTTTTTGCAATTTTGGATTTTCAATGAATTTATTGAAAAATGCGACTTTCTGAAAAGTGAAATAAATTCAATAAAAATACTAAGGCTTCAATTTGCTTGAGAAATATGATAAGGAAAGAAGGCGTATCCTTTATTAATCAAATGATCTTCATATAACAATGATCTGACAACATGCAAGATAGAATAATGATTTTTATTGTAAAAAAGAACCTGTTATCTGCTGGTACGGCTGAAGGTACAGAATGGTACGGCAGAAATTAATGACCTTCTTCTCCTGCTATCTGATGACTGCCAAGGACTCCAGCAAGGTAGGCGCCACTGTTGATGCAACTGAGAAGCAAGTATGAAAGGCGTTTTTCTCAAGAAGAGCTAACACGTGTTTCTGTGATGGTACGGCCTGACAGAAGTACGGCCTGTCAGATCTGCAGTTACTTTTGTACGGCCTTCAACAAAATCAATGTATAATCCTCTGGAATGGTGCGCCAAGATAAGCAAACACTGTCAGGATGCAAATACTGAAGAATCTCAGATGAAAGACAATCTCTGAAAGCTCTGTAGTTTACTCTGAATGAGAAAACCTCTATAGGCAATAGATCAAGTGATATTGCACACTCTCTGAATTGCTTTCCATTGGAGATGGCTCGTTCCCCAAGGCAATCGAACACGAAACCCTAAAGTCTCAGGCTCAGACCAAAATTGATCAGTTTCAAACTCAATAATCTCATAATGCACAATTCCCAAGGCAAAATCCACTAATAGGCTAAAAAGTGCGATTTGCTTAAAAATAGGGTTTCATTAAAATATTCACGTTTTAATATTTTAATATTTCAATAGTCCTCAGCTGAATATTTTAAATACTTTAATAATCACTTTTTGGCCCCTTCTGATGTTGGGCGTACCCCTTGAAGGAAATCACTTAAGTTATAATATTAAATTATAACTTTATATTATAAACGTTAATTAATTAATATTTAATCAATACGATCAAATATTAATATCTTCCTTGTTTCTAACCCGATGACTGATCCGTCTGATGCTGACGAACTCTGAAGTGATTCCTGATGCCGCCACAGCCATACTGCTAAAAATAGCAGTGGTCCCTGCTTGCGAGGGCGCTAAAAAATATGAATGCAAAGCGATCTCCCAGATCAGGCAGGCGAACTGGCCCAGTCAAGCCATTTGGTGAGGCCAAGAAAAGCTCAGTGACCCTCTACCCGATCTATCGACCTCTGAGGGTAGGTGTGGTGACCCGATCACATTCCTCAGAGAGATATTAATCCTTTGAGAAGGGGACATGACGCCGCATCATCAACAAGAATGGTTACTAGGTCTTCTAGTGCGAATTCACAATCTGGGGGTGATGGTGAAAAACCTGAAGAATCACTTAAATTGAAGTCGGTATGCGAACAAGATGGCCCATCTACCCTTGCTCTTAGAAAGAAGATTGGTCAAATAAAACCTACACCTGAAGATTCAGATATCATTTTCCAACAGATTATTGAAGATAATACTTTCCTGCCTTTATCTAAAACTCCTTCTCATGTAGAAAATATATCAATTGTTCCTAGTGAATCTAGGGAGGTTGTTCAAGGTAATAAAGGTTCTGTTTTGATAGAAAACTCTCCAGTATGTCTGAGGAAAGCAGTAGAGAAGAAGAGAAAATGCACTCCCACAACATTTGCTAGAGTAGACATGGTGGCAAAATTGCTCCAAACTTCCTCAGGGCCAAAGAGAGATCAAAAAATGTCAAGAATATTGGATGATCTTGTCTCTAGTAACCAAATACTAGAGATTGCGAAGCCTTTGAAGGATTTGGAAGATGAAATAACCGCAACTGATTATAAGATCATGCATGTTGACATGGGACTTGTTGATGTGATTTTTGTGACCACACCAATCAACAGAATAAAGTATCCAACGACTACTCCATTCTCTCTTGATCAAAGTATTTT
Organism: Sequoia sempervirens; assembly: GCA_007258455.2. Classification (NCBI taxonomy): domain Eukaryota; kingdom Viridiplantae; phylum Streptophyta; class Pinopsida; order Cupressales; family Cupressaceae; genus Sequoia; species Sequoia sempervirens. The sequence continues at coordinate 4,534 of VDFB02185726.1, forward strand.
GTACGCTAAGATTGCGAGAGAGATCATATGTTCAACTCCAAGGTTCCTTCAATGCAGTGGAGTACACTCAGTTGGTTCGTTGTGATATGCTGTTTTCACGAGGGGACTTACACTATTGTTCAGAAGTTAGCAACTGACAGGAGATTAATGATGAAAGGGGGTTTTCGTGCATTGCGGATGATTTGGCAATAAGGTACGAGTTTCCTAATACTAACCAGAAATGTGCAGAATTTAAATGAGTGCAGGGTTTAGAAAGTCTAAGTTCTATCCTAAAGCAGGACGTGGGATTAATTTCAACAAACTTCGACCAGACTTTGCTTCGCCTCATGTTGGACAACCTCTACAAAGTCGGTGCAATCTTCAGAGGATAGCAAAGAATGTTCAAATCACAATTCAACATAAAGATACCATCATGATGACGCATGCCAAAACGTGAATCATAACCGAAGTTAAGCTTAAAGAGTATTCCAGTTGACCACACAAGGCAAAGTTACCATCAACAAGCTGCTAGTGGTATGGATTAAACGAAGCTGCCTTGATCAAACACGGCAATCCACAACTAATATCTACTTGCATGAAATGAAATTTACGCTACTTTGAAAATGCTAAGTGATTCGAAAGGATGAAAAAGCCTTGCTAGCTACTCACAACAAAATATGCAATCATCATCAATGAAAACCCTTTTTATTATGAGTTTTTACAAAGCATTCAATGAAAAAGCTTTCCTTCCTCTTCAATCTATGCTATGCTATCAAACTATGCTAAGCTAAAAGCTGAAACTCCAACACTGCAACTGCCTGCCCATGTCGAGTACAAGACTTTCTCCAGGCAACTAAAGCATCCTGAGTGTTCTGGATAATGCTGGAGAAAGTTGAGGTGTTCTCAAAGTCATTCTGAACAAAAGTCTTCACCTTTGAAAAGAAAGGTGGCAGCCTACTCCTCAAACCATCAGTAGTCACCTCCTCAGAAGTCAACCTCCTAGCAAAGATAGCCTCCAATGTGTTCAGGATTCCATCGAGTGATGAGTTCAGGATAAACCAACATCCGTAACTTTCTATCAACTCTTGAGCCTCTTTGATATCTTGTGATGAGTTCTTTGTTGAAGTGACCTCGTTATTTGCATGGTGAAGGCGTCATTGAATCTCTTATAGTGAGATGTGCTCGTCAAGTGCAGCTGTGGACAAGCCTCATGAATCTTAAATTGCTGAGAGCCACACCCAATCGGCTCCTTGTATGATATCCCTCTATATTTTGTCATACGAGCCAACATGTAGATAATGTATGAGCCCATGTAAAATGTCTTCGTCCTCCTCAAACTTCGAAGTTGTTCATGCAAATTATCACTGATCATCATTGCCCAGTCAATATGCTCTTTACCTTCCAGCACAAAGTTGATGTAGTAAAACATCTAAGGTTCAAAGATGAACGCCTGGGGACATCCTCCAACTCTGCTGAGCATCATAATCAAATTGCAATATTCCTACTTCAGATCGTCTGAGATTATCTGCTTCGGCAACTTCGTGCGAGTGGGCTTGGGCTTGTTCATCCAACAGGAGTTTATCATATCAACACATTTGTCAAATGTAGAAGCATACATACGCTCAACACGTTCTCTTGTTTTGTAAATCATCTTCTCGTAAGTAGGAATTCCAAATGCTTCACCAATGGCTACAGGTGCGAGGTTGGCAAACAACTTGCCATCAAGTGCAATAATAGTCCTTTGTTCTGGGTTGTAGCAGTTAGCACACTCCATGATTAACTCCGGGCACTAAATTGTTGGTGGAAAACCAACAGATGCATAAAGTCCACTTCTAACAAGATTGTGCGAAGTGACTGATGGACGATGCCCTCCAATTCACATCATTTGGCTTTTGAAAGCTTCCAAATTGAAAGAGCCTAAATTTGTGTCACTCAACTTGCGCAGCTTCGAAGAGAACTTTGACTCCGACAGGAATGACTTGCTCAGCTTCTTGATCACAACTTGTCTGGATGCATTTGCCTTGCTGGATTCAACATTGTTCTCCTTGCCAGACACCCTTCTATCTGCTTCAGCCATCCTACAAAAACGAAAGATAGTCATTAGAAATTTAACTTAGAAAAATAAAATCACTTTGGGGCTGCCAACAGATTTTCGAACAAGAGAAGCTTCAACACTAAATTTCAACTTCAAACCTCAACATCTCCTGTAGCAACTTCGAATTCTCAACACTTAGAAAATTTACTTGGAGCAATACACTCTCCAACACTTAGAAGAAATTTGACCCAAGCTTACTTCAACAACTTCTCAACTTCGAATTTATTCATCCTCAAAGCTCAACTTCGAATTTCTTCACCCTGAAGTTTCCTCACACTGCAATCTTCTTCACCTCAGAGCATCAAAGTCGACCTTGCTAGCTGATGGAGAAAATAACAAAACTTCACAGCTCATATAGCCAAGTCGAATTCTAGAAGGAAGCTAACTTTAGCCAGCGCATTCAAATTTCGATTTTCCCTCCTCTAGTAGCTGCAACACTTGTCATTTGGCGTCTAGAATATTTGACCTTCTAGAACTTCAAAAACTCATATTCATGACATGGGCGTATTTTACTTCACTAGCATTTTTAAATCATCTTTTGAAAATATTAAATTCAACTGCACCCCTTTCAACTTATCTTAATTGGCCAAGGTGTTGATTTCATCTTGTTATTTTCTCCTCATACTGACTTGGACAAATTACTCGTATCAAAATCTCCATCGAAAAATGTCTAGGCATTTGACTTCAATTTCACAGGCCAAGGAGTTTCATTTTCAAAAATATTTATTTCTTTGCCTTAGAAAAAACTTAATTTTACTTAGGAGATTCCATCAAGCAGGTGCCTGGGTAAAATCTTCAACCCAAAATCTCTGGCGAGGCATGAAAAATTCTAAAATCAATTCCTTGTCAAAGATATCCAATACTCAGAAGAAAGTTCCCCCCAGAAAATGTAGGATTCATGTGTTTACAAATGAAGGGGGTCATTTAATTTTTGAATTTTATACCTTAGAAAATATTTTCATCAAAGTTCATCCTCATTCCTCTTTTTTGGACGTACTTCTCATTGCCTTAGGAAATTTTTTGAATTCACCTCTTGAAGTTGGGCGCATTTTGACTTCTTCTTTGCCAATTCATACATACCTTAGAAAATTTTCTTATCTCTCCTTTAGACTGGGCGCATTTGACTAGGGGAGAAGGAATTTTAATACTTAGAAAAAATTTCATCATGAGCATGGGCGCATATAGGAGGGTCTAGAGGAATTCAACACTTAGAAACCTTTTTAAAGCCACCACCTCTAACAATTTTGGGCGCATATGAGTGGTATACGAGGAAATTTTAACACTTAACACATTTCCTAGCTCCATCTCCAACATGGGCGCATTTGAGGGGTCAAGGGGGAATTTCCAACGCCTTGGAAGATTCCTCACATGCTTTCTTAGTTTGGGTGCATTTCAGGGGTCAAGGAGGAACTACCTTTCTCCTTGGGCGCATTTGGGGTGTGGAGGTGGAATTTCCACACTTAGAATATTTCTTGAACATCTTCCACAGTACTAGGTGACATGGGCGCATTTCAAGACCCCTGCAGGTTTTTCCACGCTTGGTAACTTTTTCTTTCATGCCTCTTGGAGTTGGGCGCATTTAGCTAGGTGTACAGGAATTTTCAATAACTTAGAAATTTTTACTCCACGTACCTTCTTCTTGGGCGCATTTCAAGGGTCATGGAGGAATTTTCTTAGACTTAGAAAATTTTTCAAGCATTCTTCCTTGATGAGGCGCATTTGAGGGCTGGAGCAGGAATTTCACAAGACTTAGAAATTTTTCCTTAGGCTACCTCCAAGCTAGGCGCATATGGGGGTCTGGACTTACATTTTCAGACTTCGACAAATTTCTATGCCTTTTGCCTAGCTTTGTATTTTTAGAAAGTTTTGGTGCCCTTGTGACTTCCATGGATTCTCAGTGTTTGAAGACCTGATTTGGCTGACCTTGACCCTTGTGAGGTAATTGTTGTGTTCACACTTGTCATCTGTGTTGGCTTGCTATTTATAGCTTGTTTCTTTATAGTAACTGCTTGATTTCAGGACTTTTGCAACTCTGTTCAACGTGAAATTTGCTCTATGGGGTCCTTGTGGGTCGATTGACTTGTTCATACTGGTGTCTTGCGCTGACTTGCTATTTATATCCTGTTTGAGAAGTGACTTACTATAAATAGTAAGTGCTCAATTTGCCTTCAAATTTTACTAGTGGACTCCTTGAAAGATACTGATCGTGATGGGATGCATTAGTTTTCAGAGATTTTGGCGTTTGACCCCTCATTTTAGGTCCCAAAGTCGGAAACCCTAATCTGACTTGCATGTCGCCCTGTTCATGATGTTGAAGTGTTGGGCAGTTGCCCAAGTGATCCTGCTAAAAATAGTAAGTGTCTGAAAAAGTGACCAATCAACTACCGGATGCGTTTGCATGTCACACAGCTCGAGAAATCTCACAAAACCTAGAAAAACCCAACAAACTGGACTGCATGCGAGCACTAGCTAAAAATAGTAAGTTCTTGAAAAGTGATCAATTCTGCCTGCATGTTACCTTGCTGCGTAGCTCTTGAAAAACCCATAAAGAATAACCTGACATGCATTTAAAAATCCTGCATGCAAACCCTAAAAATAGCCTCTAAAGCCAAAATTGCTGAAAGTCATCTTCTCAGCTTGCATGTTATATCACCGCGTAGCTCTCAAAAAACCCAGAAATATTCTCTAGACATGTACTGAAAAACTTAGCATGCAAACCCTAAAATCTACTTCTGAAGGTGATACTTGCTAAAAATAGAAAGTTGTTAGATCTAGCTCAAAGTTTGCAGACAAGCAGTTTGACGTGCTCTGGATGTAGTGTAGCGGATAGAACTTCAAAAGTGCTAAGAAAATGTCCCAAAATAGGTACTTACTAAAAATAGTAAGTTGTCAAAATTCAATGAAATTTTGCTGGGAACTTGTTGGAAGCTTATTGAATGCAGTGCCGAGCTCAGATTTCAATTTGCTCCCTCAATTTGACTTCAAACTAACCGAAAGATTCAAAACCCTAATTCTACAAACTCAGCGAAAATTTCAAGTTTAAGCTCAAAGACGGTCACATCCACAGGAAGGCAAACGAGAGAGAGAGAGAGAGAGAGAGAGAGAGAGAGAGAGAGAGAGCCAAAGCCAAAAGACCAAAATGGAGCAAAAATTAGGGGGTCCCATTTTGAATGGGGTGATGTGTGAAAAGGTCACAATATGACCCAAGACACTTGAGGGCGATGTATATCACGACAACTATTCAGTCAATGCTTTAGCCAAGTGGGTAAAAGAAGAAAGAAAGGAAAGGGTAAATTTGTAGTCTCAGGTTCGGGGTTTTTAAAACTTTATCTCTTCTATAGTTTCCCCCTTTTTATCTACTGGAGCGCCAAGTTCTCAAGAAGGAGTTATTGATGAGTTTGCAATGCAATTAATTATAAACAACTTAAACTATTCCAAGGATGCCAATGAATGGATTGATGAAACGTTTTAGGAAACTATGCTTTTTATTGGTAAATCTGTGATTTCTTACACTCATATTTTTGATAAGAGAAAATAATTGATTGCGGAGCTACAACAACATAGGAAAGATCAAACCATTTTTTATGTGCTTTAAGAAGAAATGAAGGAATTAATTTCCATGGATCGGCTAAATTTAATTAATGAATAGATTGTGAGTGATCCAAAGGAGTTAGATCCCTCATGGCCTAACTCACTTGAATGGAAATTAGACATATATGATAACTTGGTAAAATAAATTATTGAAGCATTGGAAAAGTATATGGATATGTTAGCAGAAATCAAAGGGAATTGTCATGATTTACAAGTGAAGATAACTGATGAGTTCAATGAGAGGATAGTAGACTCAAAGGAGATTTGGTCAAGATTTAAAGAAGTATTCAACAAGGAAATAGCAGATCCTGCTACAATGACTAAAGAATCTTTCTCTAAACTTGGGAGATTGGAGCTCTATCTTAAAACCCTTAAAACTGAAGCTGATAGAAGGTCTGACATTTTGAATGAATCTGAGGATGCTCTTAGAAAATGGAGAACTAGACTCTAGATAACATTAACACCAGGAAGTAGGGAGATTTTTGCAATCATTTCCAGGTACAGGGAATACAAAAATCCAGAATGAAAGTGCAGGAAAAGCTGTTGCAAGAAGTGGCCGAGGAACCCGAAGTTGAAGAGGTTGAAGTGGGAGGGACCGATGCATAGTTCATTTTTTAGTATTTTAATTACTTTTTTTAATTTGACTGTTTAAGTTAAAGACTTTTTCTAATTTTCGGCATGGTTACTTTTAAGAAACCGTTACCAAAGACGTTTGCTTTGTTTAAATATGGGTTCGATTGATGTGATACAGATCTTTTTGGGAAAACTTTGTTTTTCTCATTAGAACAAACTCTATTATTTTGGCTGTTATCTATTATTCTAATATAGAAGACATTGGTGAAGTTTATGCATATGTAATCTTTGAATTATGGTGTATGAATTCATTTTGTTTATTCTGAATATTTGCCAGTGTGTTATCAGTTATTGGGATTATAGATGATATATTCTGCTATATTGTTGTGGTAATTATTATCTGTGAATAAGGATTCTGCGGTGATATTTGTATCGTCTTTATCTTTTCTCAAGTAGTTACAATTCTTGTTATATGAAGTTGATAGATACCTGAAATATACCGAACCATTTTTTTCCGATTTTTGAATGCAATTACAACAATATACACCCATTAGGGCTAGCACTTAAAAACCAAAGCGATGCAGAATTCAACTCTAACCAAGAATGCGCCAGATGACGGCGAGCATATGGTCAGAGGACTTCAATGCAATGCTGAAAGATTAACTCTAACCAAGAATGTGCCCGAGATGGATGAACATATGGTTAGAGGATCCCTACCAACTACAAGGGCATGAAAGTAAACTCAACACCCAGAATGTGCTTTCAATCTCAGAGTGGGAATGGAGCTACCATAGGGCGGAGATGCTAAGAAACTACAATGCAAATCAACTGTAAATAGGCGGCAAGCCAGCCTCTTCCACTTATTCAGTGGGTATTACAAAGCATGATGAGAATGATGAGAAGAAATGCTGATAGTACTACCGTTCAGCTTACAATAATATAGAGAATGCTTGCAAGAACAAGGATTAGAAACTCTTCAATTGCCGCAATAGTAAATGTGGCCTCCACCAAGCTTAGTAAGACTTCTTAACACCAAACTTTCACCAAAAATGCACTTTCCAAAATCTGATATGACAGAACAGCAACTTGAAATGCATAACCAGCAACCCTAGAATCCACTAAAATGCTCACAACTCACTCAATACTTGTCACAATGACATGAGACTTGATGCAAACGAATGCTAGGATGATGACAATGAAGACTAGACAAAGAAACAGCTGACAAATTGAAGTATTTTTTTTCTAAACACTTGCTAGGCGGAACAGAATGGTACAACTTCTAGAAATGTTCTACCAACAAGATGAAATCAGATTCTTCATTATAAACCACCAAAATTTGCACAAATGGGCGCCTAGGGCATAGAAATGGTTCTTGCCAATACCTAAAACGAATATATTTTTATTTTTTGACTTATGAGCAAAAACAACATTCAGCAACTCCAGAACTTCATTAACATGCTAGAAATTGAACTACAAATGCACAATAACTACAACAATGCAAAATCTCACTACATGTTGGGTGAAATTATGTAATCAACTTTCACAGACACATACAACTTGGACTTCAGCCATACTCTATGTGAGATGAATCTCCTCTCGGAAAGGGAGGCTCTTCTTACCGCTTAAGAGAAAACAATAGCAAATACACAAGCAATTACGTATCATACACGTAAATTTACGAGTGGGGGTGTGTTACATCTATCCTTCTCTTTTCAGAGAAGATGCTTTACAATGCTTCTCTCACGGTTGGAAGTTCCGGAATTTTGATAACTTGAAACTTAACAACTAGCAAGCATTACCTAATATCTCTATCTCTGGCCAAAGCCGTAGTTTAGAGATACTGTAAGTAATTAACAACAAAACAAATAAATTAAAAAGGGAAAGCTCACTAAGGCACAAAGTCGTTCCGTAGCTTTATGAGTGTTGGATCTGTGTAGACGTACCGTTTGTCACGTTAGAAGCACAAAGTCTTCTTAGACGCAACAATTCTTCGAACAGCATGAACGATTACAAGCACAAAGTCTTGTAGATCATCCAACAAAAGTATCAATGAGCACGAATGATTACAAGCACAAAGTCTTGTAGATCTTTCGACAAAGTATCCAAGAGTATGAATAATTACAAGCACAAAGTCTTGTAGATTATCCAACAAGAACATGCAAGAGCGTGAATGATTATAAGCGCAAAGTCTTATAGATCATTCAACCAATGATAAAAGAAATACAATGCAATCTAAATAACGAATGTAACACAAAGTTTACATCAACTACTTAGAGTCTTTCAGATTCCTCGAACTAATCACTACCAAATCAGATCAACTTACAAAAGTATCGAATCCAACGCAAAGTTTGGCTTGCAATCCTTTTCTTTATTGATTGAATCTCATTCACAAAGTATGAACGCAAAGTTTCACAAGTTTTCTTACAAAAGGGCAGCACTTCGTTGCAAAAGGCTAAAAGATAAATTACACGAAAATCCTCACATTATATAGAAAGAGGGATGAGCAAAAGAAGGAAAGAGATTGAGAAAATCAGGGAGAGTTAGGTGAGCTTATTTAGGAAATCCACCTAACTTGACCAAAGTCAAAGTGTAATTTGTTTTGAAAATATTACATCTTTTGGACTTGTGTAATTACAATTTACAAATGACATCTCTAAAATGAAATATTTACAAGATGCATAAAGGGATGCACCGGAAATGTCTAACACTGGAGAATAGGGGGCCGCTTCACATCTCTTTGCATTGGGCGCGGAAGTCTTCAAATTTCCTCCTAGTCTCCTCCACGAACTTCTCATCTGGACCAACGGTGTAATCCACAATGGTGTGAATTCTCGTGATCGATCTCATGGCAGATGAGTGAACCTTCTTGCACCTGTCAAGATGCGTCTTCAGGTTGTCCAATGTGAGCTTTGTATCACAAATGATGTTCAGTGAAGCTTCCGAAGTCCGAATCCGCCAATCAAATTCATGATGGCTTCCTTTGAAGATCGTGGATAGCTTCGTACGTAGGAAGATACGATTGTCCTCAAGAAGTTGACTAGGCAACTCTCTGATACTTTTGTCAAGAATGTTGCGGTGCCCGTCGACATCTTCCTGTACTTGGTGAAGATCTTCAATGAGAGATTGAACCACTTGAATCCTGTGTTTTAGTGATTCTTTTACCTCTACAAACTTTTCTTTGTCGGGAATTACCCTAACCTCCACCAATTTGCTGAGCTTTACCTGTTTCATTTCCGACCATGACAACAGGCATTTTTCCATGTCTCTGCGCTCCTGGGAAAGTACGCTCTTTTCTTTATCAAGCTCTGTGGTGAGCTTGGCTAACATGGTGGTTTTCTCATCCGCAGCCAAAATTATCTGAGATCCGTGTTCGATGATCTTTTCAACAAAGTCATACAACACTCTGCCTTTGGAGGCGAATTTCTCAGCTTTCTTGACAGCTGGGTCTTCAATACTTACCTCTGTCAGCGGTTGTGCATTGCTTGGAGAACCGGCAAGTCTCTTTACAACAGTGGCATAATGCTCTGCCCTCTGCTTGTACATGTTACGAGCTTGCTCTACTTTATCCAACCTTCCTGCCAAGATATCCAAAGTGACTTGCGCATCGGCTTTTGCACTTTCGCTGGTAACCTTGCCAAGCCGGACCTTTGTTACCGTAGAAGTCCTCCATATTGACATCACCTTCTTGATTCGGTGGTATGCCAATTTCAGCATACTTATGGCCAGATTTATCAACATTCAGCCTCGAGTATACTTTTGCCTTCTTCTTCCCTTTAGCCTTTGGAAGAACTATCTCTTCAAGGTCGAGTCTTCCTCGATAGAAATCATTTGCTTTTTAATGCCGACACTTCGAGATATTAGCCAAGGAGGAAGAAAAGAAGTGTGAATCCTGGATTTTACCGCCGTCACGCCATTGCCACCTCCCTCGGGCTATTGTCACATCCTAACTCACCATTGGTATCGTGGACAATTGGAGAGAAGTGTTTGTCATCATCGCCCTCGTGAGTTGACACATTGAGCTGATCACGATTGAATCATTCATGAAACCATTGAATTCCTTCCTAAGGATATCACACGCCATTAAGCACAAGCTAGAATGGACGATGGTGTATTTGACAAGATATCAACCGTGTGATGGATGCTTGCTCAATCGGCTGAGCATCGTCGGGTTGATGTCAGCAGGATAGTGATATCTCACCCAGAATGCTTGCAGGAATAGGTGACGAGGGAAACGTGAGGTGGAGGAGTTCTTGAATCGAGGGGTATGAGGAACGCTTGTGTCAGCCGGCGGCGATAAAATTGCGGATTCTCAACTACATTCTCGAGGGCAGCGAAGCATTTCTTCATCATGCTCGTCTCGCTGGATCACCCTCGCCCGATTCTCGCTCATATCTGTGTCACCTTCGATCTTCGTGACCTCTTCATCGACTCTTTTGTCCGCCGTAAACCTTCTTCGCATCGGAGTCCGCTTCGCTGAATCTTCATCTTCGGGCCGGATTGGTCGCTTGAAGTATCTTCATCGGAATCTATCTCCTCTGAGATGGGCTTTTTACCCTTAGAGCGAGATGGATGAGATTCCGTCTTCTCTGTCTCTTGGACAGCCTAGGTATCTTTCTTACCAACAGTGAACTTGATCCTAGGGCCTCTCCGTGAAGAAGTGGGAACGGCCGCTGATTTGTTTTTGTCGCGGAGTTCTTGCTGTTGGCATGCTTCTGCCTCGGACTCTTCTCCTTCTGAGTCTGTCCTGAAACTTTTCATTGTATGACCATGTTTGTGTAACCATTCTTCTGTGTTGGCTAGGATTGGTCTCAGCCTTTCTCTCATGCTGGTGACCTCTTTTCTAGACCATTGTATTGCAGGCAACGGCCTCTTAGCAATGCCTTGCTCATCATAGACAGCGTTCATGATATCACCTGGATCCTCAAAATCCTCTGGTAGGTCAGCGATACCAAGATCTCTTATTTGTTGAACTCACACCTGCAATAGTCCATTTTGGCGTAATGGCTTCTTCATCTCAACTTCCAGCTTTGTCTTCAAAACGTACCGTGTTGGTGGACCTTTTTGCAACTTCTTTTTCGACATCTGTAGTCAAAATCAAACCTATACCAGAGGGTTTTGATGGTCATGATCCAGATCTCAGCAAGCAGACAGACTTTAGCTTTTTGTGCAGGTTGATAGGTATATCTCGCCGATGGTCGCTGGGAACTTGAATCCACGCCAGGGTTGCTTCTTCGTTCTTTCTGCGACATCGCTTCTGCATGTTTCCATGAGAACCCACTTATCCGAAGGATAACGTGGTAGCATGTAGGGACAACCGGTGTAACAACCTACTCTCAAGTAAGTAAACGTTGGGAATTGGAGAAAAATACATCCAACTTTACTTACCACCTTATAAGCCTCATCAGACACTCTTCTTCTTTCCAAAGCTGGATCAAAGTTGAAGAGTAAGGGCGCAAAGAAAGCATCAGTGACCCGTCTGAAATGATGAAAGCTCTCCTTTAGCTCCAACTGATAGAAATATCTGTACACAGGCACCATCATTCGATTCCCCTTTGTAGATAGACCTGGGAATTGTCTCATCACAGCTGCTGCGTACACCAGGTAAGAAGTCATGTAGAACTTCAATGTAGAAGGAGCATTAATCAACTGCTCGTGCATCTCATCACTGATTTGTTTACCCCAGTCAATATGCACCTTCTGCCTCCTTATGATCCTGATGTACTCATACATCCAATCGTGAAAGGTGGATGATTCCGGCAAACCCTTCACTCTGCTCAGAAACGTGATCATATCCTTGACGTCATCTTTGAAGTCACTTCTCAGGAGTCCTTTCGGCCATCTAGAAACAGACGATCTAGGCTTCTTGAGCCATTGAGTATTTATCAACTGTTTGGCTTTATTGGGATCAGCATCAAAGATCTCCTGTGCTTTTGATATAGAAATGTCAATATATTTGTCCATGTGAGGAACCTTGAAGACAATGTCAAAGAAATCGGGGTCGAGTCTCAGAATCTCGTGCCCGGAAAAGTCGATCACACTTCTGCTTTCTCGGATGTAATGAGACGCAACTTGAAGAACAAACTCAGTATTGTGCGCAGCTGTGGGGAACATCGCCACCAAGTGGAGATTGCTGTGTATGATTGCTCTCATTGAATCAGGGAGAGGCTTCGTCTCTGTCAACTTTGCGAAGTCAACCAAGTCTTGGTGGCCAACTTCTGTATCCTTTATTTCTTCAACTTTCGAAAGCACCATAGTTGACGGATAGACGCCTTGATATTTATACTTCATCTTGCTTCTTGCTTTCGAAGAAGAAGGAGGCTTCGTAGCAGTCATCAAAAGAAACTGGAACACTGAGCACTCTTGACTTGACGATCTTTGAGAGTAGGCTGCAATCGGTCTAGCCAGAACAAACACCAATTGTTAGGGAACATAGAAAAGCGTGAAATGAGCACGAGGGTGGAAAAGCATGGAGTGGATGGCGAGGCACGCAAAACAATGCATGAATGTGGAAAAACGAGGCTCTGGAGTGTACTAGTCAAAAATGAAGTTCGTTTGGAAGAAATTGGAAAAAGTCAGAAAAAAGTGTAAGGGCGCTAAAATTCAGCGCCCTTACATTCTGAGAAAATTGCTTTTAGTGTAAGGGCGCTAAATTTTAGCGCCCTTACACTTTCCAGTGTTAGGAAATTTTTGTGGTATCTTCAAAATGTCATGGCGCAGAAATTTAGTGCTTTTGTAATTCTGGCAATTTTGAAGATGTAAATGCAGGGAGGAATGGCGAAGGCGCTTTGAGCTTTGCAAATGCAATGTTTGTAACAATGAAAACTTTTGAAGTTGTCTCCATTCCATGTATATGCGTTCAAGGGTTTCACAAGAAATCTTTTCTTTTGTGAGATTGCAAAGTTTGCTTCAAAGCATATGAAAAGAACGGCATGAAAAACGCGCTGAGAATAACGTTGGAGAGATACGAGTTTGTGAGGAGAAATGGACAAAACATGGAACACAGAAATGGCGTCATCTTTGAGGGAAGAAAGAAACGCGTAGAGAGAAAAGGGAAAACAAAAAGAAGAATGCGTAGGGTTAGCAAAGACTTGTCATTATTCTTGTAATGAAAGCAAACAATGAAAAGCAAACGCGAAGATGAAAACGCGAAGGAAGAGAAAGACGTATCCAAAACAATGAAGGAGGATCCCATTGCGTAAAGAGAAGAAAAACACGAATGGAGGAGGACGCGAATGGAAAGAACAAAAACGAATGAAATGAAAGACGTGAATGTAAGGAACAAAAACACGTATGCTAATGAACATAGATCATATACAGAAAATAAGAAAAAGACAATGCAAAAGACTTACCAGAACCAAGGCGCGAAAACTTGCTGAGGAAAGAATGGCGAAAATCCAAAAACGTGATTTGCAGTTGCAATGCAATTCGCCCAGCAAGAGGAAAAGGAGATAAAAAGAAATGCAAACAATAAAATGGCGAACTTCATTTACTTAAGTGAAAATGAAAATCAAAAACCTAACTCAAGTCGTGCAATAAATTTAGGCACGAAAAGGGTACGAGATTGGATCTAAAAACGAAAACGGGAAGAAACGCCGTGAGGCATGAAAAAGTTTATGTCGAAGAGGTCGTAATGGCGCTTTAAAATTTAGCTCTTTACATTTTTGGAAATTCATCACATGTAGGGGCTAAATTTTAGCGCCCTTGCATTTCCAGACTTAGTCAAATTTTTGAATTTCCTGCAGAGTGACTTTTTCAAGCCACTGCGATCTTTTCGCGAATTTGCAAAGTACTTAACATGAAACACGCGAAAGATCTCGCTTTCGAAGGTCTTTGCGAGGCTAACAAGGGGAATGCTCGAATTGACTATTCGAGACTTGGGAACGATTTCGAAGGAAAATCACCCGCTATGCATTCTGAACTTCAATGTAATCCTAGGAAATAGAAAGTGCTCAGTGAGGCTATCCGGAACGAAGCCGCCAGATTCCTCGGATAACACTACAAATCCACTCAACTACAAACTAACTCTCCACTAGTTGCTATCTTTCAAGCAAGAAGTCGAGCCAAGGCTAGGAGGCATACATTCCTCGAAGCAATCCCAATACCATTTCGGCAGCATAACATTACTCAAGTCATAAGATGATCCAACTGAAGAGCAGAGGCTTCCTTTTATAAGCTTGAGAGGAATCTTCTAGAAACATCCAGAAAATGCCCTAATTTTCAAATTTGAATTAATCTCTTTTCCCTCAAAGGATGGCGTCCTTTTTCCTCAAAGCAACATTTGACTTTTTATTAATTTTAAAAAATCATCTTTTCTCTTAAGTTGGCGTCCCTTTTCCAAGCTTGATTTTGGCCTTTAGAAAATATTAGAATAACCTCCTGATGAGGCATTCACCCATAAAGTCCCCTTTTTTAAAACAACTTAAAGTTATACTGCTAGGACAAGGGGTTAATGTTAAAATATAACATTATTTAAATCAAAATAACTTGTCTCTCCAAAAATGCATCAAAAGGCCAAAAATCAACAATACCAATTGAACTGCCTGAAGAGGAAAGTCTGCAGAACTGAAGCCCACTGGACTGCTGCCAAAAATAGAATTTACTAAAAATAGTAAATTTGGAAAGTTGCTCGGATCACAATGCATGCGATACCATTGCGAAGCTCTTTGAAAAGCCAGAAGGAATCTAGAATCCAAACAACCAAACTCCATCACACAAAACCCTGAATCTTCAAAAGAACCCATCAAACAGCCGAAAACCCTAATTTTGCCATTGACTAGCCGACACACACTGAGAATAGGCCATCAATCACTGAAAAGTGTAGTGCTAAAAATGGGGACATTACAGTCCGCCCTTCCCAAAATTGCTTGTCCTCAAGCAATGCCACCACAACTCCAGAGAATATAGAATCAATCAATGTCCCAACAAGTATGATCCCAGGGTCCCAAGTCTGTCTTAGGAAGGACCCACCATGCCGATGCTGCACCACTCTGATCACCTCAGTGAAAACATCATGCCAATTCTGCACTAACCTCACTTGTAACTCCAAAATGTTACCATCCAAGATACTCAAATTGAAAAATCTTAAATGACTGAGATCAATATCATGCAACATCTCATGTCCAGGATGCCTAGAGTCAACAGTATCAACCATACCACTGTCATCCACAATTCTAGACAAGAAGAAAGATAAGCTACTCAATTCAGAATCAATCTCCTCAGCATACCTCCACATGGTAACAAACAAAGCCCTGAAAGCAAATGTGACATCTTCAAATCTTCTTGCAAGGAGGAAAGCAATCCTTTGCAAGAGCTCAACAAACTCATACTCATGTCTCCTCATGGAGGTACTATGCATCAACTGAATTATACTGACACCACCAAGAAGACTACAGAAAACTCTCATAATTCCAACCTCATGAGTCTCATAATGATGAATCAAAGCAAGTGGTAGTTCGCTGTCCTGAACCAACAATGAGAGAAAACTATCAAAGTTAACATCACAAACCTCCATAAGATGAACTCCGAGAATAGGATAAGTGTGAAGGAACAAATAATCTCTTTCGTTCAAGGCTGAAGTCAGCGAAATGCAATCTGATTTTAGTACTTCACACAAGGAAAAGCAGCAACACCAATGAAATTTCCAAGAGTGAGTGAATGAGATGAACATTGAGTTGCAAGATAACGCCTCAAAAATGGCAGGAAAACACACTAGAGCAATCTCCAACTGAAAATTACCACCTCTTTGATAAGTAGTGATGGGCAAACTCTCCCAAACGAGAGTAACTCCACAAATAACGTGGCTGGTCTGCCTCCAACTAGCAAGCTCATTTCCCAAAATCTGCCCTTGTCTTGGCCAAGGATCAATGCCAAGAGCAACCAACTGTTCATCTTTCCAACCCATACTCAAAATTTCTCTCTAATCCATTTGTTGATGAACAAATGGAACCATCAAGTGGCTGGAAAAGAAAGAAGCAATACCAAAAAATATGATAATTTGACCCTTATCTCTCCAAAAGTCCTTCCTTCCATATGTAAGAAGCTTCATCAAGCCAAATTGAGGATCCCAAGTATGGATACCCAATTGAAAATGATTTCCAACACACTGAAAAGAAAACTCAATACATCCCCATGTGCTAGTGAAAACCAAGTGCATACTCAAGAAATTGATGGCTTCACTCATGAACTCCTAAAACCAATCCATAAAAGCATTCACATCTGTGGAACATGAAACAAATGTTGTTTGCAAACCCAACTCCAAAAATGGACTAGTATGAGTCCAAACATCACTCCACCCAAGGGATGGATTGTCAAGAGTGCAAACACCAAGTTGTGGTCCATTTTCCCAAGTGAAGATTACATCCTCAATCCCCCTTAAGCATTCTCGATCAAACATTCTTCTTGGAAAATTACCAATTGCAAGGAGCGAATCTCCTTCATATTCGACTTGCAAATCTTCAATAAGCTGAAAATCACATTCCATATTGTGTCGAGAAACTTCATCAAGATCCCATTTCGTGCTATTATCAATTGATGTTTCATCTTCCATCACAAAAAGAGGATTATCATAAGTTTCCTCATCACCCTCTTCAAAGAGAGGATTGTCAAAAACTTGAAAGTCATTCCTGTCATCTAGCTGCTCCAAATCTGCACATGCAACTTCTAATTTCCTTGTGACGCTTCCCAGATCGAACTCTTCTTGAAGACTATCGAGCTCTCCAATCACTTGCTTGATTTCTTCAGCTCTTTGTGCACCCTCTTGCTTCTTGAGAATTTTGAAGTCAGCAAACTAGTCTTTAACCTCCGTTAGAGCCAAATGAGTTTCTTTCAATATGTCCTTTGTTGTTTCGAGCTCCAGAATGAGCTCATCAATCATACCCTCCCTTTCATGAAAAGCACAAATGGTCTTCTTTGCAACTTCAAAGGAATGATCTCGTTCTTTAATCGAGTGCATGTACTTGGACTTCAAGGTCTCCAAAGAATCTTTGATAAGTTGCAAATTGGGAAGAGCAACTTCATCTTTTACTCCTCTAAGTCTTTCTTCCAACTGAGCCTTCCAGTAGAGCTCTTCAACCAAACTATGTGTGTGATCAAATAGGGATAGAGCTTGCACTTCTTTGTCAAAGGACACTTTGAATTGACCTTCCCACTCATAAGAATGCGAAGATGGTGAACTGCTGATAGGCTGCAACTGAAAATCAGAACCTTGTCCCTTGTCTTTGCTGCCACCAGTGCTGCTCCAACATCCTTGTACTTTACCACCAACATGTGGAAAATGCTCAATGCCATGGAGATGACCATTCTCCGTGATTTCTTCAACTCTATTTTTGCAATCAGCTTCTTGAATGGAAAAATCAGACTTGTGTTTGTAAACCTCTTTAACTCTTTCCTCTTCAAGAGCCATATGGTCTTCAAGCTCTTCTTCTTCATCACCGTCTTCTTGGTCAAACATTATAGCAGCATCCAACTTGCTCAATGGATCATAATCGTCCACTGTTCGGAAAGTTTCTGTAGCAACATACTCCTCTTTAGTGGCTGCAATCACTACAAAGAGATCATTATGGAGCTTCGTTGAACACTCTTCTTCTTCAAAGACAACTTCCTCTTCAATGGCCACCTCATAGTTTGCAATGCAATCTGATTTTTGATCTTCATCTGGATCAAAGGGAAATTCATCCCACAAAGGTTCTTTAACATAACTTGATGCCAACACACCCGGATCCCAAATGCCAAGGGGTTGACTGAGATGATCAACAGGAAGGGGTTTTTCATGCTTCACTGGAAGTATTGACTCAATGAATAAGTCAGCTCCTGAATCTCTTAAGCTGATATCTTCAAAAACATTTTCTTCCAATGGTTGGGTTTGCTGGTCAAACCCAAGTCCAACAATGTCACCACCGAAATGAAGTGAAGAATCTTCAATGCTTGTTGTTTTGAAAACTTCACCTTCATTATCTTTTATAGAACCATCATGAGAAAGTATGTCGCTGATTTCTTCATGTGGAACTTCTTGGAAAGTTGAGACAGCAACAAGAGTAAAATCCTTCATCAGCAAATCTTCACCATTACCATGCATGAACTCATTGGATTCGTCTTCAAGTCCACTAATATTTCCTTCATTTAGCTCTTCTTCAACCGTTCTGCCAACATCCTCTGTGAAGTCATTCGTCTCAAGACCTTCATTGGATGAATCCTTGTTAGGACTCAAGAATGTTGTCATGTTCTTATCACCGTACTGCTCTTCATCACTTGCCATCACATGCAAGTCAAGGGGCGTATTATGGGGCTCTTCCACACACTCTTCAACTGTCACGGTTTCTCCTTCGAGCTCACGATCAATATGAGGTGACATGTGCACCTTGCTTGTACCATCAAAATGTGGTAACATAACTTTGTTGATGGCATGCTGTGAGTTCCTCTGCATTGTTGGTCTCCTCTGATTATAATATCTTCCCTGACCTTTATACTTTCTTTTATGGTCCACAAAGTCATTGTAAGTCATGTCACGCTTGACTTCATCAGGAAGGGAATTATACTCAACATGATTTTGTCTTTCATTGTCCACATATGACATAGAGTTTTTTGGGTCAAGTTGAGAAATATCTGGAGTCAAGAAAGTGGGTTTGAATGGCCTTGAAGAGATGTATGTGTTATCTGAAGTACGCTGATCCCAATTACCATTATGCTGATTTGAAGCACTATGCTCTCCTATAGGCCTTGTATTGCTCTGAAGATTGTTTTGCAGTATTGTGTTTTGACCCATCCTTCCCAACATAAGAGATATCATATCCATCATTGCATCTAATTTCTTATCCAACCTTCTTCCTCTTTCCTCCCTGTTACTGAATGATCTCTCCATACCACTAAATGATCTCTCATTTCCTGGTTGCATTTTTGTTTCTAGAGAAGATTCATAATGTGCTCTTAGATGCTGTTTTATCAGTAACTCATCTGTCAATTGACTCTGTCTTTTTAATAGGATGGCAGGATCTTAGCTCTGATACCACTGAAATATACCGAACCAATTTTTTCCGATTTTTGAATGCAATTACAACAACATACACCCGTTAGGGTTAGCATTTAAAAACCAAAGCGATGCAGAATTCAACTCTAACCAAGAATGCGCAAGATGACGGCGAGCATATGGTCAGAGGACCTCAATGCAATATTGAAAAATTAACTCTAACCAAGAATGTCCCCGAGATGGACGGACATATGGTCAGAGGATCCCTACCAACTACAAGTGCATGAAAGTAAACTCAACACCCAAAATGTGCTTTCAATCCCGGAGTGGGAATGGAGCTACCATAGGGCGGAGATGCTAAGAAACTACAATGCAAATCAACTGTAAATAGGCGGCAAGCCAGCCTCTTCCACTTATTCAGTGGGTATTACAAAGCATGATGAGAATGATGAGAAGAAATGCTGATAGTACTACCGTTCAGCTTACAATAATATAGAGAATGCTTGCAAGAACAAGGATTAGAAACTCTTCAATTGCCGCAATAGTAAATGTGGCCTCCACCAAGCTTAGTAAGACTTCTTAACACCAAACTTTCACCAAAAATGCACTTTCCAAAATCTGATATGACAGAACAGCAACTTGAAATGCATAACCAGCAACCCTAGAATCCACTAAAATGCTCACAACTCACTCAATACTTGTCACAATGACATGAGACTTGATGCAAACGAATGCTAGGATGATGACAATGAAGACTAGACAAAGAAACAGCTGACAAATTGAAGTATTTTTTTT
This sequence comes from Sequoia sempervirens, assembly GCA_007258455.2. Taxonomy (NCBI): domain Eukaryota; kingdom Viridiplantae; phylum Streptophyta; class Pinopsida; order Cupressales; family Cupressaceae; genus Sequoia; species Sequoia sempervirens. The sequence goes on from VDFB02185726.1 coordinate 24,528, forward strand.
CTAAACACTTGCTAGGCGGAACAGAATGGTACAACTTCTAGAAATGTTCTACCAACAAGATGAAATCAGATTCTTCATTATAAACCACCAAAATTTGCACAAATGGGCGCCTAGGGCATAGAAATGGTTCTTGCCAATACCTAAAACGAATATATTTTTATTTTTTGACTTATGAGCAAAAACAACATTCAGCAACTCCAGAACTTCATTAACATGCTAGAAATTGAACTACAAATGCACAATAACTACAACAATGCAAAATCTCACTACACATCCACTCAACTACAAACTAACTCTCCACTAGTTGCTATCTTTCAAGCAAGAAGTCGAGCCAAGGCTAGGAGGCATAAATTCCTCGAAGCAATCACAATACCATTTCGGCAGCATAACATTACTCAAGTCATAAGATGATCCAACTGAAGAGTAGAGGCTTTCTTTTATAAGCTTGAGAGGAATCTTCTAGAAACATCCAGAAAATGCCCTAATTTTCAAATTTGAATTAATCTCTTTTCCCTCAAAGGATGGCGTCCTTTTTCCTCAAAGCAACATTTGACTTTTTTTATTAATTTTTAAAAAAATCATCTTTTCTCTTAAGTTGGCGTCCCTTTTCCAAGCTTGATTTTGGCCTTTAGAAAATATTAGAATAACCTCCTGATGAGGCATTCACCCATAAAGTCCCCCTTTTTTAAAACAACTTAAAGTTATACTGCTAGGACAAGGGGTTAATGTTAAAATATAACATTATTTAAATCAAAATAACTTATCTCTCAAAAAATGCATCAAAAGGCCAAAAAATCAACAATACCAATTGAACTGCCTGAAGAGGAAAGCCTGCAGAACTGAAGCCCACTGGACTGCTGCCAAAAATAGAATTTACTAAAAATAGTAAATTCGGAAAGTTGCTCGGATCACAATGCATGCGATACCATTGCGAAGCTCTTTGAAAACCCAGAAGGAATCTAGAATCCAAACAACCAAACTCCATCACACAAAACCCTGAATCTTCAAAAGAACCCATCAAATAGCCAGAAAACCTAATTCTGCCATTGACTAGCCGATAGCGCACTGAGAATAGGCCATCAATCACTGAAAAGTGTAGTGCTAAAAATGGGGACATTACAATACCTTTGAAGCTTTCTGGTTAAAAGCCCCTTCCTTTACTTGCTTTCTGTTTAAAAGCAACTTTAGTTGAAAATCATTCATTGAATATCAGATAAAGGTAGTAGCAAACTATTAAAACAAGCAATGAATCGGTTTGGAAATCGTACTATTACCAATTCAACTGTAGTTACATTTATCACCTTTTGTGGGTGTAAGAATATAGGATTAGGTGATAAATCTGTTAACTAACACCTTGGAAAACGTTGCATGCCTCAACTAGTAGTTCAGTGATCAACAACTTGAGCAATCATGTCCTCCAGAAAGCTGTTAACTGCCTCTTCATCAGGAACACTGATACTCTTTAGAACGATGAACTATCTCTGCAACATCTCTTCGCCATCCACAATCAGATTTAGAAACTCTCTTCTCTTTTCAGTTGCTTTATCAAATCTTGTTGACATTATTGGAACTTGATTCAACTTGTAGTCAACAAGATCACCATTGAAACTACTACGAATAAGGTCTTGAAACTCCATCTGCACTTCTTCGATATCAATGTAAGTGCCATCCTCACGTTGATATTGGCAAGGAATTTGTGACACAATCGTTCTTAAGAACTTGAGAGTACTTGCCACCTTCTGTCTACATCCAATGATTTCTATAGATATTGCTTTGTAGGTTTTTAGTTTGAAGAGGTGTTGTTCTCTCCAAGTAAAAAGCTTTTGCTTGTGTTCTTCTACAATAGCTGAATCGTAAGCGATTCTCAAGTCGGAAATGATGATCTCGTCTCTAGGCTTCCTTTCCGTTATGTTCTGCTCTGACTCCTGAATTCCTGAGTGAAGATCATGGGTGTTATACCTCAATTAGTACATTTCTGCAAGAATGAATCTGCCTCTGGTAATGAATTCTTCCACCCAATCTCCTAGATGTTTTCCATATATAACCAACATCGCTGATTTTGATTTGTAGCTGATTCCATAATTTGTGGAAGCAAAGCAGTGATGTGTGAAGTCCGATAAAGTAGATTGAAGATGTATTGTCAGGGCTGTCAATTCTCAGCCTTGAGGGCTGCCTTGTCTTCTCCATCCTTGAGCACTCTCTCCTTTAGGTTAACTGCTGCAACCTCAAAGAGATTTACATCAGCTTGCTATGTGCTTCTACCAAGATTGGCTTGAACCAATGTGAAGTCATCAACCTCAACCTCATCGACATTCTTGTCTTCCGACAGTGTAGTAATCTCGAGGACAACCTCATTGTCAGCATTCTTCTCCATGTGAACTTGCTTCTTGAGTTTCTTTTCTGATGTGTCTTGGTAGACATTTTCTAACTCTGCAAAGTCCACTTGGTAAGAAGGCTTTCTCCTCTTCCTGTGCAGGAGGTTCTCAAGCCAAGACGAAGAGTCTCTACTAACTTCTTTGGGAGGATTAGCTCTAGTCTCATCAACTCTTGATAAATGAGTTGGTGTTGAGATGTCATGAAATGGTGAATCAAGCTCTAAATCAATGTGAATTGGAGAAGGCTATGATGATGATGAAGGAACAGGAGGCTTTGCTTCAACTTCTGGTACTGATTCAACTGTATCTTCGGTTGCATCTGCTTGTTGTTCTTGCTGATTTCTTATAGGAGATTGTATCTTTTCCTTCAAACTCATCGACATTCTGTAGTTCTTTGTACCCTCTCGTGGATCGGTCATTGCTTTAACTCTGGGTTTCCATCTAGAAGTAGAAGGTAGTGATTAATGAACCCCTGGCGGCTCTGTACTTTGAATGACTACCTTTCATGTCTTCTTGCTACTAAAGAATATTCTGCTGTTCTTGACAATTCGACTTGTTCTTTCCTCAATTGAAGTGCTCTCTTTGGCATACCAATCAATTGGTCGAAGTGGCTGCTGGTCATCCTGATCTCTAGCATATGCGGGAAGTAGAATTTCTCCGTCATCATCTGACAAACCTTTCACATCTTCTGATAAGAAATCAGCAATTTGAGGAAGAGTAAGTTTATTGTAATTGCGCATGCGCACTTCAAACTCATCTTCACAATTAACCCAAAAATCTTCCATTGAAGGTTTATGTGAAGGA